>JZKD02S2039479.1:34454-54954 GCA_000966675.3 Picea glauca | reverse complement strand
TGTTTAAATGTTTAAGTTGTAGAAAGCTTTAGAAGAATTGGAGTTGAATTATCAAGATTGATTTTGTAAATTTAGTTTTAGATAGTTTTTTCAATAGTTTTTTATGTTTTAGTTGTAGAAAGCTCTAGATTTTCATGTTTTAATTGTAGAATGCTCTACAAGAATTAAATTATCAAGATTGACTTTGTAAATCTAGTTTCTAGTTTTAGATAGTTTTTCTCTAGATATTTATAGAGAATTTGTCCAAATCTTTCTTAAGAGTTATCTTAAGTTTCTTATGTTTTATGAATCAATGAAATCAGATCTTCTGAATTGATCATATGCTTGATTTCTTTAGCTGTAGCTCATTCTTGTGTAGTTATTTAAATGTTCATATCCCTGTACCTGTTAATAATTCTCTACTACTTCCATCAAATTGATATCAAGCTTGAAGCTGAGCTGAAAAATTGAAGGATTGATATCAAAGCTTGAAGCTGAGCTGAAAAATTGAAGGAGCCGAGCCGTCTGCTGAAGAAAAAGATGTCGCTTGTTGAAGGGAGAGCTGCAAACCCTAGCCCATCAAATTGATATCAAAGCTTGAAGCTGAGCTGAAAAATTGAAGGAGCCGAGCCGTCTGCTGAAGAAAAAGATGTCGCTTGTTGAAGGGAGAGCTGCAAACCCTAGCCACGCCATTTCACTTCCCTTCGCTTTAGCCGTAACAAATTAGAGAGGAGTGCTATCGAGCAAAACCCTAGCCACGCCATTTCACTTCCCTTCGCTGCAGCCGTAACAAATTAGAGAGGAACGTTATCGAGCAAAAGAAGAATTTGTAGATCTGTGGATGGGAAGAACAGATGAGAACGTTGGATCTTGATAAGATCGCTTCTGCAGATGATACGAAAGCAAATTGAGAGTCAAATCAGAGCCGAAGTGTTTGCTAAGACAAAAACGTTCAATCTCAGCTTTAGATTTGAACGCTTTCGCTCATATTCGTGAGACAAAACTTCAGATCTGAGCACTCTTGCTCAGATTCGTGAGACAAACTTCAGATATGAGAGCTTTCACTCAGATCCATGAGACGAAGCTTCAGATCTGAGCGCTCTTACTTAGATATGTGAGCACTCTGTATATTTGCGAAAGCCAGAAGTGTTGAAGATAGAAGGCTCGTTGTGCTCTGTTTATGGAGAGAGTCATTGCCATTATTCTGCCTCAAATATAGCAATTCCTTTGGATTTGCATATTGTATGACTCGAACGCTCACATAGTTATTTATAGGGGCGACATCAATGACAATTTGTTTAGAGAATAAGAAGATTTCTTATAGAGCTTTTTACAACTAATTTACAACTAAAACATTAATTATAAGAGTAATTACCATATTTCAATACTCCCTCTTAATTAAGATTATTAAGTGTTTCAACAATTATAATACCTTAATTTTTAATTTTATCTATGAAACTCAAACACATCTTTTGTAATGAATTTTGTAAATCAAAAGATCAATTTGTTGATATTTACAAAGTTATTGGCAAGATATGTGTTTGAGTTCCATAGACATAATTTAGTTGTTGTCACTGTTGAAGCACTTAATGGTTGTAATTAAGGGGGTATATATATATATATATATCCTAAGAAAAAAGGGTAAATTGTATTTCATCATGAGAGAAAAGAAATTTACATTCTGTAGAATACATGTGATCATGTATTTCACAAAAATTGTAGGGATAAACTCAAAAATTGTAGGGATAAACTTTTAAGTCCTGTGAAGAGAAACAAAAAAAAAAGAGAGCAGCTGGAAGCTTTGCCAATATTACATACCCAATGTTTTTACAAAAACAGTCTAGAAAGAGTCTATCAAAAATTAATCATAAGCAGATTGAGATCTAGAGTTTGCAGTCCAAATAAGATAGGAAAAAACATTGCAATCTCCAAATACTTAAGGCTGTAAATAAATGTCAAAAGGGGCTTGCATTTCAATAAATCTCCCATGGTAGAACTTATAGTGAGTTCCATATTTGAATTCAACAATCATACATTGCTCGTAATCCATCTGTATGCCTGCTTTAGAGAGAAAATATGTCTTCAAGTTACACTCCCTGTAGACATGTTGCAGGGAGAAAGAATCAAAAGAGTCTAGGATTCTGGAAACTTCTTTAAGTAAAGAAAGAAGAAAAATGTTGTGACATTTCTGTGATTTCCGAGTCGAGTTAATGACTGTTATTGAATCATAAAAAATGTGAAGGGCTTTGACGCCCTTTTCTGCTACAAAGAGTAACAACAATTTTAATGACCAGATCCCAGCCCCATTTTAAGTTTGAAGAAGTGACCGTCTAAGAGATAGAGCACTGCACCCCCTCCACACTGTTGGTTTTTTTTTTTGAAGCTCCATCAAAGTAAGCCCATGGCCTTATAGAGTCCACTTGTTCTTCCTAAACTATTCAAATTGTGTCCGTCCCTTTTTCTTGTGGAAAGTGTGATAGTATGTTAAGGCCTTGTGCCGCTATAATTTATGGGATTGAGCGATTATCTGGAATATGGAAGAGTTCCTAGCTAACCAAGCACCCCTACCGAGGATCAACGAGAGTTCCTTGTAATTACGGTTTGAGGCCTTAGAAATCCACTCTTGCCAGACTTCTTCTACTGACAGACCCTGCTAGATGCATTCTTGGCCCAATTTGGAACACTCCTTCCATATTTGTTTAAAAAAAGGGAAAATTATAAAGAGGTGTGTCATTGTTTCCTCATTAGCTTTGCACAAGTAGCACCACCCCAGGCCCTCTAGTTGTTTATGTTTCATTGTGTCCCATGTGGGTACTTTGTTGGCAATCAAACACCATATAAAAATGCGGGCTTTTAGGGGGAATCTTATCTTCCATAGACCTCTCCACCACCAAAATGGCTCCCTTTGTTGGATTTCTATGTTGAGATGAATGTACCCCAATTTCATAGTGTATATGCCATGTGGGGCATGTTTCTAGACTAGTTCATATTCCTTGTATGTTATTCGAATATGGGATACTTTGAGAGCCTTGATATAGTTGGTCCAATGTTTAGAGAAATCCTCGCCTAGTCCCATCTGAATTGAGTCCTTCCACTCTTGGATCCAAATGGTAGAGCTTCTGGGTCCACTGTCTGATTGATTTATAAGTATCCTTGGGTGTGCAGTTGTTGGGTCAAGGATAAGGAGAGAAGATGATTGTCCCCACTACCCATCCATGGGTCTGTTCCAAAATGCGCCTTTGTTATGTTTCCTATTCTCCATGTTAATCCCTCCCCAACAACATGAAAGGATTTTATGGCCACCTTCCAAATGATTGAGAAGATATGCCTCTCTTTGATCAGGTTTCTAATCCAGTCCTCCATCGATTCTAGGTGAATGTATTTGTGTGTTACCACCTTCATCCACGAGATTTCTGATGTAACCAATCTCCAGTTGGATTTGTGTGCCGAGGCTTTGGAGAAGAGAAATATTTTTTTAATCCTTATCCTCCATGCAATTTTGGAGCAGCCAAAGATTCCCATTTAACCCATGGCATAACGAAATGTTCATGAGTGCCAACACACAAGAACTTGAAACAAATTCTCCTTGTTTTTTCTAATACATCTTTGGATATCCAGGCCAGAGACATCCAATAAAATGGGATGGCCTCCAAAACGATTTGACTAGTACCAGTCGACCTGCTCGAGGGAGCTGTATGAAACTCTATAATTTTAGCCCTTTTCCAATTTTTCTATTAGCCAGTGCCAATATTCTTTCTTGTAGTAGTTTGGCTTACGTTGAAG
Source organism: Picea glauca (assembly GCA_000966675.3). Lineage (NCBI taxonomy): Eukaryota > Viridiplantae > Streptophyta > Pinopsida > Pinales > Pinaceae > Picea > Picea glauca. The sequence continues at coordinate 51,192 of JZKD02S2039479.1, read as the reverse complement.
TCCTAAAAATTTTAGACATGTGTCAAAGTCCTTAAATTCATAAGGAAAGGAGGAACGATAGTAGATCAACTCTAGTTCCTCCAACTTGTGGACCGATAGAGTTTATTTTCTCTCGTTTATTTGCATACCTGTCACCCGACCAAAGGTATCTAGGAGGATATGAAAATTTTCCACATCCCCTCGGAGCCCATTGCAAAAAAAAATACATCATCCACAAAAAGGAGGTAAGTTGTAAAGTGGGGGAAATAGAAATACCATGGAACTCACCTCATATTTTTTCATCTTCGAGTGCTCTATCGAGTCCCTCTGCGACCATGAGGAAGAGGAGGGAAGACAGGGGGAAACCTTATCTAAGGCCTTATTTTGCATGAAATAAAGGGGATACATCCCCATTGATAAGCATCTCAAAAGATACGGCCGCGATGCATCTCATCAACTGGTTGATGAAAGGCACTTCAAACCGTATATGGGTTAGTAGGAACCCAAAACATAACTAAGTTACTCTATCATACTCGTTTAACAGGTCTATCTTTAAGACTGCTCCTTTTTCTTTCTTGGATTTTATACTGTAAATAACTTCCTATGCCACTCCAATAGCTTCATGAATATGTATTCCTTCTAGAAATCCAAATTGTTCTCTAGAAACTGAAGCAAAGAGAATAGACTTTGTTATTATAGAAATTACTTTTTCCACCACCTTGTTTATGCAATTGCATAACAATATTGGTTTGAATTCTTCTAGAGACTGGGGGGAGTCAGACTTATGAATCAGGGCTATGAATGTGAAATTGAGGGGAGCATGCACGTGACCTTTTGTGTGAGATTCCTACACCAATTGTTATAGAAAAAATTACCACATCTATGCATTTGTGACATGGCCCAACCCTTTTCCCTAGCTTGCTAATCAAAATCCCAACTTCCCTCATCAGAGTCACTTAAAAAACATGAATTTTGCTTATATATGTGGGTTTCCTTTGTGACGCATACCCCCCCCCCCCTCTCTTCCTTTCTCTCCTTGGGGGATGCTCGACCGCCCGGTCTAGGATCATTCAATCACTTGAGTCAGATCGAATCTTCAGTTCCCTGCTGGAACCCTATTCAATTTTCACAGATCCCTCTTTCCCGAAAGTGTAGGTTCTACTAGACCCACAACTCTTCCTTTCCCCCTTTGAAGAAATTTAACCACAGGCGCTAGCTCTCTGCGCTAGGCCCTTCTCCCATATGACCTCGGGTTGTGACCCGAGGCTAAACCCTAAAAGGTGCTTCGGGCTTCGGGCTTCAGGCTTTTCTCAACAACCAACTCCAATTTCCCTGAACTCTGAATTAGCGAACACAATTGGTGTGAGGATCAACAGTCCCCGTCACTTCCTTAGATCCACGACGGTGATCTATTTTGGACTTCGTCCTTCGGGAGTCTTTCCACTCTACTCTCCTTTTTCTTCCGAAGCACCACTTCTTCGAAATACGTGGATCTCCGCCACATGTACTTCTGTATCTAACGGTCCAGACTCGTTCCGCTCTTCGTGACTTTGTGAATATCACCCTTTTCTCTATGCAAATCTTTCGGAACTCTATCCCCGATATCTTTTGCGATTTTTCCACCTGTCTTCTCCTGACAATGGGCATTCTTGCTTGGCTTCGAGACTTCGGGACTTCAAAAAGTCCTTACTCCTATGCACACTCAACACTTTTCTCACTGTTCGAGACTTGGACTATTATCAACCTCTTTCACTCCTTGTAGAAACTTTGTGTGTGACGACGCTAATTCTTTTGAGCTTTTGTTGGCTCGAACCTTTAAGGTTCTCGGCCCTCTTTCGTCCTTCAAAGAACTTTTTGGTACCCTCTTGTCAACTCAATGCTCTTTCTCCTGAGCTTGTAAGAAGAACCTACTTTGTCTCTAGCGCACTCCTTGTGCTCGATTGAGCCTTCAGACAGCTTCTCGCAACACTTACCTAAGTGTTGGCCTGATGCACTCCTTGCACAGGTCTTACTCCTCTTCCCTAAAATACTTTAGGTTTACCAAGGCAACTCCTTCATCCACTCAATGCACACTTGTAGAGCTTCTCTCCCTCAGAGTGTTCAGTAACTTTGGGTTTCCCTCAATTTCTCCAACACTTCAGAATGTGTTGGTTCTCTGCACACTTGCACCTGCTCAATTCCCTCCTGGCAAAGTCCTACAGAGTGTTCAACAAATCTATGCTACACTTACTTCTGTGCAGAATTTCCTCCAAGGTAGTCAACAACCTTGAGGTTCTCCCCTGAGTATGTGAGTTATCCTAGTGTTCCCTCCTAGCACGTTCTCCTCTGACTCGAAAGAGTTTAGATACGCACTCCTTGCATTGGCTTATAGAGTTTCAACACACTGTCTCGCACTCCTTGCACTTAGCCTAAAGAACCCAGACATAATCCAACAAACTCACAGATAGAGGACTCTATCTTTATCCCTACAGATGAAATCTAACATACACATCTACAACATAAACACACCAATAAACATAAATGACATTCATCAATAACATCCATCACATAGGAAATTGCAAATAATGGAATCTGTTCTTTTATATTAATGATGAAATGTCAATTACAATATATGAGTCCAGACTGCAACCGAGTCTCAACTCTCAACTCTCCTCTTGGCTTACAATGATTTACAATCAATCTTCAGTAACCTCTCAAAAAACTCTACTGGGCATATGTTACAAGGATTTATACAAGAGGGGCTCGACAAACCTTCCCTCCAAGCTACACTACTGGTGTCTAATCACCATCAAAACGCCTATCTAATGAGGCAGATTACAATGAGTGGAAATCTAGTCTGAATCAGATCTAGATCCTTCCTACATTCAACCACTTAAGGAAACCTCATCTACAGTCAGTGCGAAAGAACGACTTGGATCTTCTAGCCTGATAGCATTAATTGGCTTAATTACATTTGAATTTCGAGGCAAAAATGAGAGGCTTGACACCTCTCCCCTCCTTGAATGTGCACCAACACGCTAGATAGCTAGCGCGTGTTGAGGTGGAGCGATGCTCCTGCATCATACTCCACTTCTATGAAAAAATCATGAGTTCCTGCTTATGAGCTTCCCAACTCTATTCAAATCCTCCTGGATCCCAAAGTTTCCCCTGGAACTGTCCTCTTGCTCCTTTGCTTTGCTGTTGCTTCCCTGCTGCTCTTGCAGGTTCTCTTCTGCTCAGCTTCCTCACGCTAACAGTTTCTTGTGTTGATCTCAACATCAACCTTCTTATCTCTTCTATCTCTCTATCTAGCTTGTCAACTCGATGGCTCCCTTTATGCAGCCTTCCCTGCTGCACTTCTTGCTTATCAATGGGTATATCAATATGATCTCCCCTGCTACTTTCTCCATCTCTTGTGGCACTATCTTACCACTCTGCTGCAGACTCCAGTTTTCCAGGCTCCTTACTGAGATGTTGCTTAGCTACCTCCTCTGGTAGGTTAGATTCTGTGATTTCTCCTGCTGGTACAACTCTAGCTTCTTCCAATTGTTCCTTAGGCTGGCACATTTCCTCTGGTTTGGCTATCTCTTGGCAGCCATCTTTTGGTTCTGGATTGTCCAACCAATCCTCCGACATCTTCAACTCTATGTCCCACTGAGTGAGCAACTCGACTGGGTGCTCCTCTTCGACTAGGGAAGAATTTAATATCTGCTCCTTCTTCTCTATGACTGTCTCAGCTTGCCGTCCTTCTATTTCTGCATTTGCAACACATATGCTAGCCTCTCCTTGGCTTCTTGGAAAGAATATATCGATTCCTCCAATGATCAGAACGCTGCTCTGATCTTCCTTCGCTGTGACAGAAGTATTTAAATTCTCATCATATTCATTCACGTGGCTTGCAACTCCACATGAATCTTCATATGGATGAGTCCTTTATTCCACCTCCTTTCCATCTGTCAACACCCCTTGCTGACATGAACTCTCAACTGAGCTCATCTCTTCTCCCTTTCCCACCTGGAAAATTGGGATGTCTCCTCTGCCCTCCTGGAATTTTATGATATCCACTAATCTCTTCTCATTTCCCACCTGGAAATATATGAGACTTATGCCATATCTCTTTCCCTCATCACAGAGGTTCTCAATATGCCTCATCCACATTTTGAACACATGTTGCTACCTTCTATCCAACAACTTCTGAACAGGCCACTTGGCTATCTTTTTTAGAGGCCATTTGTACCTCCAGCATACCTTTGCCTCATGCTGCATCTTCTATGCTAGCTTCTCCATATTTGCTTAGATTTCACTGAGCTCCTTGTCAAAATCCACTTTTCTCTTCTGCAGGAATTCTTCTCCTCGACTACGCTTATGGATTTCAATAGCCTTCTTTCTTCACCTTCAGTCCACTTGACTATCTACCATCTGTTTCACACCTTGAAACAGTATCTACAGAGCATCACCCTCTGTCTCTCTTCACCTTCTGTCTACAGGAGAATTTAAGCTTTGATACCACTCTGGAGCAGACCCCCCCCTCTCTTCCTTTCTCTCCTCGGGGGCTGATCGACCTCTCGATCTAGGATCGTTCAATCACTTGAGTCAGATTGAATCTTTGGTTCCCTACTAGAACCCTATTCAATTATCACAGGTCCCTCTTTCCCCAAAGTGAAGGTTCTACTAGACTTGCGACTCTTCCTTATCCCCTTTGAAGAAATTTAACCATAGGCGCTAGCTCTCTGTGCTAGGCCCTTCTCCCATATGAAATTGGGTTGTGACATGGGGCTAAACCATGAAAGGCACTTCAGGCTTTGGGCTTCGACCTTTGCTCAACAACCAACTCCTATTTCCCCGAACTTCGAATTAGCGAACACAACTGGTGTGAGGATCAACGGTCCCCGTCACTTCCTTAGATCCACTACGGTGATCTGTTTCAAACTCCAACCTTCAGGAGTCTTTCCTCGCTGCTCTCCTTTTTCTTCTAGAGCACCACTTCTCTGAAATATGTGGATCTCTGCCACATGTCCTTCTAGATCTAACGATCCAGACTCGCTCCGCTCTTCACGACTTCGCGAAGATCACCCTTTTCTCTATGCAAATCTTCTGGAACTCTATCTCCTAGATATTTTGACCTTTCACTACCTGTCTTCTCCTAACGATGGGCGTTCCCGCTTGGCTTCAAGACTTCAGGACTTCGACAAGTCCTTGCTCTTGTGCACACTCAACGCTTTTCTCGTTGTCCGAGACTTGGACTGTGCTTAGCCTCTTGCACTCCTTGCAGAAACTCTACGCGCGACAACGCTAATTATTCTGAGATTTTGCTGACTCGAACCTCTAAGGTTCTCGGCCCTCTTGCGTCCTTCAAAGAACTTTCTGGTGCCCTACTGGAAACTCGATGCTCTTTCTCTCGAGCTTGTAAGATGAACCTACTTTTTCTCTGGCACACTCATTCTTCCCGATTGAGTCTTCAGACGGCTTCTGACAACACTTACCTAAGTGTTGGCCTGATGCACTCCTTGCATAGGTCTTACTCCTCTTCCTTGAAATCCTTCAGGTTTACCATGGTAACTCCTTCATCCACTCAATGCACACTTGCAGAGATTCTCCCCCTCAGACTGTTCAATAACTCTGGGTTTCCCTCAATTTCTCCAACACTTCAGAATGTGTTGGTTCTTTGCACACTTGCCCCTGCTCAATGCCCTCCTGGCAGAGTCCTACAGATGTTCAACAACTCTGTGTTACGCTTACTCCTGCGTAGAATTTCCTCCAAAGTATTCAACAACCTTGAGGTTCTCCCTTAAGAATGTGAGTTATCCTAGTGTTCCCTCCTGGCATGTTCTCCTCTGACTCAAAAGAGTTCAGATACACACTCCTTGCGTTGGCTCATAGAGTTTCAACACTCTGTTGTGCACTCCTTGCACTTAGCCTAAAGAACCCAAAAATAATCCATCAAACTCACAGATAGAGGACTCTATCTCTATCCCTGCATATTAAATCTAACATACACATCTATAGCATAAACACACCAATAAATATAAATGAAATTCATCAATAACATCCATCACACAGAAAATTGCAAACAGTGGAATCTGTTCTTTTATATTAAAGACATAATGTCAATTACAATATATGAGTCCACACTGCAACTGAGTCTCGGCTCTCAACTCTCCTCTTAGATTACAATGATTTACAATCAATCTTCAACAACCTCTCAACAACCTCCACTGGGCATATGTTACAAGGATTTATACAAGAGGTGCTCAACGAGCCTTCCCTCCAAGCTACACTAGTGGTTTCTAATCACCATCAAAACGCCTATCTAATGAGGCAGATTACAATGAGTGGAAATCTATTCTGAATCGGATCTAGATCCCTCCTACCTTCAGCGACTTAAGTTGACCTCATCTATAGCCTGTGCGAAATCACGACTTGGCTCTTCCATCCTGACAACATTAATTGGCTTAATTACATTTGAATTTCGAGGAAAAAATGAGAGGGTGGGCACCTCTCCCCTCCTTGAATGCGCACCAATGCGCTAGATAGATGGCGTGTGCTGAGGTGGAGCGATGCTCTTGCATCACTTTGTGAAACATGTGGACATCCATGCCTTTCTAGCTTACAGCTCGCAGATTCCCTAAAAAATGTGAAAAATAAAATAATTCCACATTTTCGGGCAGGGTTTCAGTTGGGCTTGTTTCCCAACCTCTCTGAGACCATACCAAACAACATTCAACCTCCTTATCCTCTCAAAGATGGTATAAATGCACCATTGAGGGCATAGATGAGGAAGAAGAAATGAGGTGCAAGATCACGCTGACAAAATTTTAGCAAGCTTCCCTAAACCTTTCATTCTCTTAGTAGCATCCCATACCTAGAAACTCCTTTTCCAATGTTCCTTCCTTCTCTTTGTTGATATTTTACTTATGTAGCTAACAATTATAGTTCTTATTTATTATTACAACCATTTAGCATATTAACTACATATATAAATCACTAAGAGAGGCAATCATAGAAACATGATAGACACAAAGATTATCCTAGGAAACCCTCTAGGGGAAGAAAACCCAACAAACTTCCTCAATATAGATTAGCCAACCAAGAACAATTCTTCTATCCAAGAGAGAACTAACAAAGAAGAAGATCCTCCTCTAACCCTTCACTAGGAAAGGGTCCACTTAACCAAGATGTATCCAAGAGATAGACCAAAAACCTTCCTTGATGTCACACCTAGCTGCAGTAGCTTCTCCTCCAAGGCTTGCACACTTTTCCTCTTGTTGCAGAACTTATGAGTTTGTGTTCAAGTGACGTGCTAGATTCCTTTATAAATAGTAGTCTGGCCTCCCTTAATTAGGTCTGGGTTGACCTATCACTTTACCCTCTTAATTTACATTTAATTTTCAAGGCACAATAGGGATGACTTTTACAAAGGAACAATAGGGCCTAATTAAAAATATATAATATAATAATATTATTTAGGGTTTGTCTTGGACAAATACAATAAGGATATCTTATGAAGCTACTCAATCTTCAACACTCCCTCTTAGCAAGGAAGGTATTCTTCTTGTCATGGTCAACATCATTGCTTCCGCGCTTATGCATACTTGGTCACTACCTTGTTGTCAATCACGGATCTATATATCATAGAAAGTTCTTCACTTTCACTGGAGTAACGTACCAACTTGCATTGGGGTTACCAACTTGTGCCAGGGTGGCGCACCAGCCTGCGTTGGGGTTACCAACCTGCATTGGGGTAGCATACCAGCCTACGTTGGGGTTACCAACCTGTGCTGGGGTAGATTTCTTCTACTGAGGATATCATCACTTCCCTCTATTGGGGAACACATCACTTCCCGTTATTGGGGAACACACCACTTCCTGCTACCGGGGAACACATCACTTCCCGCTACTAGGGAACACATCACTTCCCACTATTGGGGAAGTCTTTCTGGATCACTCCAATATTGTCTATGAAATAATTGAACTTGAATCTAGACAGGGGCTTGGTCAACACATCTACTACTTGTTCATCGGTGGAAATATATTGGAGTCTTACTGCTCCCTTCTGTACCATGTCCCAGACATAGTGGTATTTTATCTCGATATGATTGGACTTGTCATGACACTCTAGGTTCACTGACAACTTTATGCAACTCTGGTTGTCATAAAAGATACATGTTTCCTCCAATTTGAGATTAAACCATTTATGTAATCAAATTCCAATGCCACATTGCTTCACTACAAGTTGACCATGCTGTCACATGTTGTGCCTCTATGAAAATGAGTGCCATACAGGTCTTCTTCTCACTGAGCCACAAGATCACAACTGATCCCATACTAAAGCAACATCCAAATGTACTTTTCCGGTCTATGGCATTGCTTGCCCAATCTGAATCTGCGTAGCCCTACAATATTATCTCCCAATCCAAGATATATACGAGTCCATAATTGATTGTACCCTTTACGTACCTCATCACATGTTTTTACATAATCGGGTGAACATGTCTAGGATCAATCATGTACTGACTCAATGTGTTCACCACAAAACATGTATTTGTCCTTGTGTTCTTCAAATATATCAACGAACCAAATCTTCACATCAAATTGTACCAAAATGGTACACTTGCTCAGCTGCAACTCAATCTTCTCAATCATGTGCTAGCTCTATGTGCTTTTCACAAACCACTATCTATCTCACTGTCTGAGAACATGTTCTATAATCTCTCTGCAACTATTTTGTATGGAATTGGGACTCTGCACGTGCAACTTCTTTTTCTCAAACTGAGAATGACTGCTCCATTCACACTGCAACTGCTGAACTCTGAGAGTAGATCCTCTACTCCATCACGATAACAAATTCATTTTATCCTTCTGAATCTCATACTGCATCGACCTCTTTTAATGGATCATGGTTGTTCTATTTATACTTCTTCTGATTACTGGAGAAAGTGTTTCATCATAGTCTTCTCCCTCTTGCTGGGAGAATCCTTTGGACACAAATCAAGCTTTGTACATCTTTATACTATTATCTGCAACATGATTGATCTACTAAATCAATCTTGGAAGTCACCACTGACTTCCCTTCTGGTCTCAAGGAAAACTCCATATCCCATTCCTTCTGACTGGCTTCCTCCTATGTTACTAAAACAAGGGAATCTTCCCAAGAGATTTCACATCTCCTAGAAGTCTCTGAATCTACGATCTAGTCTTCTCAACTCATGCAGGCATCTATCTATCAGTCCTGGAAGACGTCTCTTTTTCCCATATGATCCTCTCTGAGATCAGTCTCACTCTGAGTCTCCATGCTCCCTTTGAAGCTTGACTCCCTCTAAGTCTATATAATCTTCAGATCCATCTTCTCCCTTTGATATGGATCATCAATGCTATATGGATTTTCATCCTACAAAGTGTCATGGGACCATGCTAGTCTCTTTCTGGTTACTGCATTGATTCTGGCTAGGCCCTTCTGGCTCTACTAACTCTTCCTGATGATTTGAAGAGTGATCAACTACACTAAGTGATTTGTTCTTTCATCTTTGGAGCCTTCTGCTCCTCATGATCTTGTATTCATATGAGATGTTTTGTATCTAGAAAAAGTAGCTTCTTCTTCTTCTTCTTTGGTACATGGATGCATATGGTCATGTAAAAAACTTGGATAGTCTGATCCATGCCTCATCTAATATGTTTCCTCATGCAACCGTCACTATATCTCCCTCAGGGTTATCACATGTGACCTTCCCAGAACAAGAACAACAAGGGAGAAACAATAGACAAGAATAATACTCTTAATAATAATAATAATAATAATAATAATAGTGAGAACAATCATCACAATAGCTCCTTCAGAGATATCACTTGTGACCTACCTGAAATAAGGATCAAAATTAAGAAATACAATAATAAGAAATGAGAGAAACACTCTTCTAGTGTTGTGATCAATCATTCCTCCATGGTAACCTGGAAACAAAACAAGAAGTTTCTCCTAGGGGAGATGTTAGCTGTATCTAGTAAATGATTAGAATAAGCAAATAATGCTCACATGCTACCAAGTATTCAATAATAAAAATTTTCAAAGATTTCTATCACAACTATAGTGTTTACTTGTAATGTGGCAATTATCAAACTTCTTATGTGCAAATTTGAATCTTATCAACTTAATCAATCAAACCTGGAACCTGGAGTCTTGTCCTCAAGAATGAGTGTTTTTTATTTTCTTTCGAGTCTCCTTCACTCAAGATGACAAGTATTCTCTTCAACCTATTCTATGTACTAAGATAATATGCTTTCTTGACATAAATCTAAGTTAGATAATAAACTCTATAATCTCAACCTTAATCAATCTAATACTTTGAATTTAATTTTGAACGATGGTTACTATGATAGTCATAACTTTCACAGATCAAAATACAAACTATATGTTCATAAGATCACAATAATTCCATAACAAATAGAGTCATATAAATTTAATCAAACTTGGGGTGCATTGTTCCTATGAATGTGTTGGATCTGATATCCTTCTGGATCTACGATTGTTGTTTAGAAAATAAGATCTTTTCTCTTGCAATTACCCTTTAGAATAATGATATAATTTAAAGATATGTAGGTACATACCTCTGATAGTATTGGCAGGTAGTGGCACCATCCAACAACAGTGACAAGCAATAACGAACCTTTAAAACTTCAAAGGTGATGAAACTTGTAATCTAAAGGTATCTAGGGATTTGCTAGGGTAAGGCGCACTAGGACAATAAAAATCAGTCCCAACACTTCACAAAAACTTTCACTAGTGTTGGTAATGCAACTAGTGCTAGCACTACAACTGGTGTTGCAACTGGCATGAAGGAATTACATGAAGGAACTGGCACTGCAAATGCAACTGATACTGCAACTACAACTGCAACAACAATTGATACTGCAACTGCAACTACAATTTAGGGTTTTATGAGGAAACCCTAATTTATCAATATTCAAATTTCAGAATTATGATCCAGGGACTAGATGTGCCCTTCTAGGGCAAGATCCTAAATGATATTAGTTTCACCAACATCCTCCAACAAAAGTAAAAATGTCACTGCTAGGGTTTATATAGAAACCCTAATTCTGCAGTAGTTGCGACACTGAAAAATGAATTTTGGAGAGGCTGCACTGAGGCTAGCCACTTCTTTATAAATTGGGAGTTGGTCTCTTTCAGGCCTTCTATGATACCATGTTGATATTTTACTTATGCATCTAATAGTTACAGTTCTTCTTTATTATTACAATCATTTATCATATTAACTGCATATCTAATATCACTGAAAGAGAGGCAATAATAGAAACAAGATAGACACAAAGATTATCTTGGGAAACCCTCTAGTGAAAGAAAACCCAACAAACTTCCTCAATATAGATTAACCAACAAAGAACAATGCTCTCTCCAAGAGAGAACTAAAAAATTAGAAGATCCTCCTCTAACCATTCACTAAGAAAGGGTAGCACACCACGTAACCAAGATGTATCCGAGATAGACCAAAAACCCTCCTTAATGTCACACCTAGCTACAATAGCTTCTCTTCCAAGACTTGTGCACTTTTCCTCTTGTTGTAGAGCTTATGAGTGTGTGTTCAAGTGAGGCGCTAGCCTCCTTTATAAATAGTAGTCTGGCCTCCCTTAATTAGGTCTGGTTCGACCTGCCACTTTACCCTCTTAATTTACATTTAATTGTCAAGGCACAATATGGACGACTTTTACAAAGGCACAATAGGACCTAATTAACAAATATAATATAATAATATTCTTTAGGGTTTGTCTTGGTCAAATATAATAAGGATATATTCCGAAGCTACTCAATCTTCAACACTCTTTATAACTACAGGGTGTGCTCCTATCCCCATTGGGTTATCCAAGAAAGAGCCTCACTGCTTGAGTTGATGCTTGAAGGTCTTTGGAGGAACCCAAGGCAGTTGGATCCGAACCAATACCGAAGGATGAATCATATTGTAACTACCTTTCTCACATTTTTGGTAATAGAAGAGTTCTCTTTCCCTCCTATTGTGTGTTTATTGGTTCATTGTGACGTCATATGATAACGCCTTTCCTATATATTTGAATCCATGCACATGATATATGCTATTTGAATGTATAACTACCTTGAAGCAGACTATTCTTAATTTCCTATTGCAGGCTAATTCCGACAGAGATCATGAGTGATTCAAGAAGTGAGAGCAGGGATCAACATCGAACGAAGGATTTAAGTTGTGCGACCTTCCCTTCTTTCTTTCTCTCTATGTCCTTATAAAAGTAGTTATTTCTCATATGCATTGATATAAATAGGGTTTGGGTTTGTCTTCTGAATTTGATCTTTCTCTACTGTGACTTGACCCAAGGTCACGGGGGAAAAATCCCTTAAACACCAGTGTCCAAATTTCCATTCCTATTAGGTAGTATAGGCCTAAGAATAATTCTACAGTCCAGTCATCTGGACTTGGGATTTTTTCCTTCTGTAAAATATGAAGAACCTCCTTGAGGTATTCTTCAGAGACGTATTCCATAAGGGCTATATCATCTTCATCATTCACAAAGATCAAAAAGAAAAGAGCCATCTTGGAAATATCTACAATTGTGACCCACTCATTCACCTTAAACAAATTTTGAACGTGGCTCTTGCCAATATGAGCCAGTCCATCAAAGGAGGAGACTGCTCTTCCTGAGTGATCAGTTAGACTCCAAATAGTATTTGAGAGTTTTCTTCCCTTTGCATAAGCTTGGAATTTTTTTGTGTTTTCATCTCCACATTCCATCCATAAAGCATGGATTTTGAGACGCCATGTTGCTTCTTTGTCATCCATAAGCTATATTTTTTATTTTCCAAGATCAACAGAGATTATTTTAATTTAGGAGTAGCATAACCCCCCCTTGAGAGTCATAGCCAAATTGGAGTGCTTCTTCTATGTCGATTAGGTCCTATTCATCCCTCTGCCTCTTGTTGTGTTCCCATTCAACAATTTCCATTTTAACTCTCTTTAAGTTTGTTGCGAATTGGGCAGCAGCCAAATCCCATGATCGATGGTCATAAGGAACCCAGAGATATTTGACTAGAGAGTGAAATCTTTCCTCCTTTAGCCAGGCCGAGTTGAACATGAAAGGGATAGCCAGTTTTCTTATCCCACTTTCAATTTCCAAGAAAATAGGAGAGTGATCTGATTCACCTCCATTTCCTATCCATTGTCTCAATTGAAGAGGGGTCTCTAGGAATTTGTTTGATACAAGAAAGCGATCCATTCTCTTTCCAATTCTGTCATCCCCTACTCTCTTATTCGTCCAAGTAGGATTTAGTTTGACCAGAGATATATTTGATATATCTTTCTCTCCTAGGATGTGTATTAAAAAATTAGATAAGGGGTCATGTTCTCACCTTGCGGCCCCACACTTCACTAGCTCCCACTAAGAAATTTAGGTCTCTACCTAAGATGAGGGCATCACAGTTAAAAAAGGAATTTTTGAGCAAAGATTCCCAAAAGGGGGCTTGGTATAGGTATGGCCCATAAACATTTAACACCAAGAATACCATCTGCAAATATTCCGAGCAGATATCCATCCCTAGGCCATATTTAAACCCCCAAGAGTTTTTCATTTTAACATTACTGGTATTCCATCCAATTTCTAAACACCCAGAATGACCATTATCATCTGCACCTATAAATATCCAGTGATTTAAAATGGACTCCAGTAAATTTATGACCGTTGCTTCTCCCCCCAATGTTTCCTGAAGAAGAATAATATAAGGCTGCTTGGAATTCACCAACCTTTTGAGGGCCTATTTTTTGGAGGGGCTCGCCACACCCCTACAATTGAAGAAAATAAATTTCATCTAGAAACCCCTTATGTGGCTAATGATTCTCTAAGTTCCCCCAAAATGGATTTTTGTTTCCCGACTACCATGTCCACAAGTACCATATTCTGGTATTTTGAAAAATGGGATTTCCTTCCATGAAATTTACCTCCTGAGGGAGGCACTGGGGTTTTTTCCAGGCCCTCAATCCATTTACTCATGGATCCCAAGGATGGAATATATATATTCCTGAGATGATGAACAACCACTTCCTCTTCATAATCCATAGAGGACTTGACTTCTATTGTTACTATTGAAGGGGAGACAAAGGCCTTTTCTTGGATTAAAGAACAATGAGCTAAAGATGGTCCCGAAAAAGAAAAAATTGACAGACCCGAGACCCCAGAGGGAAAGGGGATATTTTTTAGAGGACCCAACCAGTCCATTCCCAAAAGATTCAAATAATTTATCAAAACATTTATGGAAGGATGGGGAGAAGGAAGCATACCTAATTGGGGAGTGAACCCCTAGTGTGTGTCTAGAGCAGTCTGATTTTCCTATGAAGCCTTCTAGAACTTAGAGATAAACTCTTGGGGAGTGTGTGTTGAGACCCTACTTTCCTTCCCTTCTTTGGCTGCTTCAGCGCCACGCTCCATTTATTCCATACTTGCTAACTTTTCCTTACCCTTCTTTTCTGTAGTTGGAAAAGGTTCGACCTCTACATGGGTCGCTGCCTTCTTTTTTGGCATCGACACTCAGGGACCTCTAGCTTGTCCATGAAGGGGAAAGTGGCACTGGCTAGTAATGAAGACGTGTCGATGGAAACAACACCATCGGAAAGGGATGCCTTCATAGTCCAATTTATGAAAATAATACATGTTGTCCATCACCAGTTCCATCTCTTCTGTCAAACCCTCCCTTATGTCCAAAGTGACCAAGATTCTAGTAACTGTTAGCTTGTCTATTGATTGAAAGGACATGTTTGTGTCTAAAAAATTATCCAAGGCATTCCCTAAGTCTTTAAGACTTTTTTTGTTCCAAAACTCGGCTGGTAATCCAAGGAGGTGAACCCAAATTGGGGCTACATCCATTCTTTCCTTGCTAGCATAGAAGAGTGGAGTCCATTTTTTTAGAAGAATTATAGTGGAGTCTACACTCCAAGTGCTTTTTAGAATCCACTCTGCTTACTCGACTTTCCCAAATTTGTAGAGGATCCAACCCCTTGCTAGTAGTTGCACCAAGGGGATATGGTTGAGGGCTTTTGACTAGGTCTTTTTGAACCACTCCCTTAGTTTTTTGACACCAAATTGGTGCCTTATCGTCCTCCCAACCACAACAGTGTTGGTCATTTCCACTACCTATGGCATCTTGATGTCAATCCCTAACATGAGCTTGATTTCCTTTCCTTTCGATTTGATGCACTTATTCTTTTTGTGGCATGAATTTGGGTTTTTCTTTGTAACTACGATTGCTCCACCCACTAGAAGTGACCCCCTCTCCTCCCTGCCTTCGAAGGATTGTTACATTCTTGTAGAAACATATTCTTTACCACTTTGGGGTTTCAATGCCTATAGGGAAGCTACGAATCTCGATGAGTCTAGAAAGCTTCCCTCAATCGATGAGGGTGAAAAAAATTCTAAATAGAGACAAGAGAAAAAACAACCTTGAAGTGTCCAACTACTCTCTAGGTTTTCTCCCCAACTGAACCCATCGTCGCCTAGATCAGAAAAAATGGAGAATCGAGGACTTCAAAGATTGGAAGTAGGAACCCCTCCTTTTGCATTGAATCTACCAAAAGGGGGTCTATTTCCCAAGATGAGGGGGAGGAGACTGGAATTTGTTCTTCTAAGAGACTCCACTAGGTTTCAAAGGGGGAGGGACCTAGAGAAATGGGCCTTGAAAATGAACTAGTCTTCAAACCTAACTTCAAAGGGAAAGAGGGAGGGGGGAAACCCCGACTGTCTAGGAAAGAGATAGCCTTGGGGAATACTCCAAAGGAAGATAAACCACCTACCTCCAACCATTCCCTAGACCCCAAATTATATTTGAAGTGATCCTGAGGATAGATCTATCTAGCGGACATCTAGCTCCGACCAGATATCCTGCCCTTCCATTGGGTCTGGGGAAAAATCTACTAACTCCTCTTCATTGGCCATAAAAGAGGACGAAGTCTCAAAACAAACTAATTACTAGTCACACTAACCATCAACGGTGAGGTTTTCCATATGCTCCACGCCTTCTTCCTTTGAAAACATTGAGGGTTACTGAGATTACCTAATTAGGGTTTCCGCAGAATGCCTTCATCCCCTACAAAATGTAACTTCAGATACCATATATATATGTTTTGTGAATCAATTAAATTAGATCTTATGGGTTGATCATTTGATTAGTTAATCTATAATTCATTATTGTGTGTTTATTCATGTATTAATACAACTATATCTATTAGTAATTCATTTCTCCTTCCATAAGCACATGAGATTTTGCTCAACAAGAAAAAATGTGAGAGTTTTAAAAATAAAATAAACTACCTTGGCCTCATGATGATGAAGGTAAAATTCTTATACAAACTCATATTGTATAAAAATATCAACCTTTTGAGATAAACTCCCTGAAAAAACTTAAATATAAAGGTTTCTTGGATGCATCATCTAAGATAGTAAGTAACTTACAAATTGTTCATCTAAAATTGCCCTCATTCGAGAACATTTAGGAAATAGTACTTGGTCTAAGAAGGCTAGTGTTGCAGTTAGACAACTAAAAATGTAATAAAAATGCTTCCTTCTCTACACCAGCCCTTTGGTAAAGGTTTATTAATTTTTCAAATAGATGCCTCCAATCAGCGATGGTCTACCTTTTTAATGGAGAAATTGGATATAGGTTGAAAACTTTGAGATCCAAATCTTGAGAGTATTCAAAATATGAAAGAAATATCATATTAATGAAAGGGAAATCTTGGCAGTAAAGTGTGGAATAATAAAA
>JZKD02S2039479.1:0-21242 GCA_000966675.3 Picea glauca | reverse complement strand
ACAAAAAGCGTCCAAGTGCAACATTCAAAGAAACCCATTTCAAGCTTAAAATACAAGCAGTGGTCGGGTTCAGTTTTCAATGGCGGATACCCCCTGTGAAGTTCAGATTAGTGGCCCCTGGGTATTCAGAATTATAAAGTTATGCGATTTTTAGCATCAATCAGAAGCCCCAGAATTAAAGATCAAGCGCCATGCGTCCTTCTCCATCGAACGGTCAATATCTACTTCGGGAGTTTCAACATCTCGACTCTCAGTTTCATCTGGAGCGTTTTCTCCCAGAGTTGCATATCGTTGTTGCGTGTCCATCCAAATCTAACGGTGGTAGTTTGCTTTGGAAATCTAGGCTTTGAGAGTTTCAAGATCCCTACTCTCGATTTCATTCGGAGTGATTTCTCCCGAAGACCACCGATCGTTGCCACGTGTCCATCCAAATATAACGGTGGTAGTTTGCTTCGAAAATATGAGCTTCGGGAGTTTCAAGATCCCTACTCTTGGTTTCATCCGGAGTGAATTCTCCCAAAGACCATCGATCGCTGCCGCGTGTCCATCTGAATCAACAATCATCGTTCACTTTGGAGCTTCAAATTTCATTTCAAGTCGCCACATCACTTCAGGCCCATATTTATGCCTGCTCTACATGCAGAGCCCTCTCGGGCTCCGAAGTCCAAAGTACATGGCAGCCATCAATGTAGACATTGGCACCCTTATCATTCATGACACGTGGAATCCATCTAGCTCTGACACATGACACTCATTTCAAGCAATGTTCGGATGTGTCTTCAGCCTATTTTCAAGTGACACATGTCACCCCTCCGTCTGCGGCACGTCAACATAGTGACGTCATGCCTCTATGTCAGATCATCCTCCGGGAGGTGTTCTCGTTCAGTGCCAAAATTAGCTCCATCTCTAAGCGGGGTTAGAAGGATCCTAGAGTTGGTGCGCATATAAACTTTAGCGGGACGCTAAGTCAACAGAGGTGCCCAGATCGCGGACTGGGGCCAAATCAATGGCCATGCTCCATTGCGGGGATGCAATTTTCTCTAAAGATAAAATTCTTGAACGGTCCTGCAATTGAAATTGTGGTATAGCGTAAGAGCTACGTGGAAGTTAGTGGTGAATTGCGGGCCCAAAATCAGTCTGGGTCCAAACCACTTTCGACGGACCCACAATCGCATGCTTATAAGACTTCCAATCCAAGAGCAGTGTGTAGCAACCCCCTAGGCATTAAGCCTCATTGCAATCATGAGAGAAAGCAGTTAATGAAAATGGAGTGGTAATTGAAACCTCAACTCACTCCATAAATAGAAGGCATGGAAGGATATGGCCATGGAGATAGAATTGTCAGCCCGAGGTACCCCTATGGACGGTTTTTCCTGCGTACCCATGACGAGCTGAGCTTGTGTCTGACAGGAGGATACACAAACGGTCTGACAAAAGAGGGTGCATATGAAAGGCCTTGAATGCAATGGCCCGATCACACTCATGCTAGTCATGAATTGATTTGAGTATAAATAGATCAGTTCAATATTTTGTTAAGGGATCAATTGGTTGAGAAGAGCTCCCTATTTTGTAATATTTTGATTCTTGATTTGTTCTCTGGTTATGTATCAAACTTGAGACTTTCGCATTAATAGAAGTCAACTTCTCTCATCTCTTTGTAAAAACTGTGCTAAAACACTCGGGCATGGAGGATCCAGTTGAGGGTTGTAGTTCTATTGTAATGTAGGTTTGATTACAGTATTGATGTGAACAGTTTTAGTCAGCTTCCTTGTTATCCTATTCCCCCTTACGTTGAATGGATCAGGCATGGAGGATCCAGTCGGGTTGTTGTAGTTGCATGATAATGTAGGTTTTATTATTATGTTGTTGTGGCATATTTCAGTGTCTGAAACTTTAGTTCAAGAGTGCTCTTGAGCCTGATTGTTTCTTCACTAAGTTGCTTGAAAGTCGGATTCCCATAGCAGTCTTGTTCTCCTCTCTCACTAAGTCTTCCTTCTGCTCACACTTAAACTCAAACCACTGAATGAAGTTAATGAGGCCCTCACTTCCCTGTGCATTGCTTGTCTAGTTTATGTGTTAAAATCATTCTTGTACTGAGTTTTGTCCATTTGACATCCGCTCACAAAACCAACATCCACCAAAACATTTGATGGGCACTGGGCTTATCCTCCTGCAATCTGAGGGTGACTCTTAGTGCTAACATTAATGGCGACGTTGCCGGGGAATGAATTGAAGACATTTCCCTGGGATTGAACGACAAAGAAATTTTGATTTTGAAGGTGCATCATAAATCAGTAACTCGAAGATTGCAACATGCACCTGGCGAATCCACTATTTCAGTTGTATCTCCCAAAGGAATACACACGAGGTCTACTCCACATATACCTCTGGAAAACACCTGAATCTGACCCAGAGAAGATTATCAATAAAAGAAAGCTTTCTCAAGAAGGCTTTTAGTTGTTGTTCCAGATTGAAAAGCTCCATCAGAAGAACAACATTGCAAAGATCCAGTTTTAGATGGTGAATTGAAGCTGGACACATTGTCCTAACCACTCATCTTTCACCATGGAGACTCCATTGTTCGAAAATCTATTGGCGACTCCATTGGTTTAAAATGGATAAGATTTTAGCTCAGAGGTATGCTTTCAGTGATTTTTCAAAGATAGTTGGTTTCCCTAACCCAAAGCCTAGTAGAGATGAATGGGAAAGTAGCCTTCCTAAATTTTGAGGAGAAGAGTGGGAGGAACCAGCTGAAAACTTTCTATATTTTCATGATTTTATTCATTAGCTTCATATCATGCATGATGATGTTCGGATTAAGATTTTTAGGTATTCATTAGAGGGGATTGCTAGGGATTGGTGTAGATCTCTCCTAGTCGCAAGTATCAACTCTTTGACAAGATTTCATGCAACTTGCAATTCCTTTTGTAAAGAATATTTTCCAGGTGAACGTCTTTTTGAGGGATGTTGTAATGAGTTTTCTTCACTCCATAAATATTCTGCTAGTCATGAAAGCCCAATTTGTGATGAAGAATTTATTGTAGAAGAAAACATTTACCATGAAGATCATGAGGTGTTGAATGATATTCATTATGATAGAAACAACATAGAAATGTCTGGCATCATATCAGATGTATCTGTTGTTTTAAATGTTCATGAAGAGAAACATCTCTCTTTTGAATATTCTGATGACGAAGAGAAAGTGTGTTCTGTAGTAGATTTTTCTCTTGACTGCGAAGCTAAGATAGATGATGAGCTAGCGAAAAAAGATAGGGAAGATTCCTCTATGTTTTTTCCTAGATTTTCAGAGTTGAAGGAAGATTTTGTTTGTTTCTCTTATAAATGACATGCATAGGATATTCCTGTCCTGGAAACATATGTTTTTGGCAGTCCTGCTTATGATAAAGAAGTTGTTTCAAATATTGACCAAAAACAACTAATTTTTTATGAACATCTCAGTGAAGATGATGAAGAGCAGAGTTTTTTCATGGATTCTTTGGAACCTTGTACCATGGTTCCTGTATATGATAATTATGAATCTCATCCTTGGGAGGACCATGAAGGAGAAAAGGAAGAGATAAATGTGTGGCTTATCTCTTGTCCAAAACCTGTAAATGAGAAAATATCACCTGGGATTAACCAACCCGCATAAGTCCCCTATCCACCTATGCACTATGAGAACATCAAATGATGGGTGAGAAATGATGAAGTAAAGGAGGTTATTTATTACCAATTTAGCGTGCCTTGTTATAAATTTTATGACCCTGAGGGGTTATATACGAAGTTGAGTTTTCCAAAAGCATTGGATCCTAAAAAATTATTCATCTTATCATCATTTGGGGGTATTTTCAGTGTTCCAAGACATGTTTTATTTATGTTGTCATACTTCCTTTACCTTTTGTGGATCATTTGCAGTGAAGAGAAGAATTATATTACCAGACAGTTTGGGTGGCTATGGTGGAAGTTTGCTTTCACCTAGCACTTTGTAAAAATCGGTTAGTTTAGGATTGTACATAAATAAGCTCCTTATGAAGCATGCATGTCTATTTTCTTTTTAAGAAGAGTTGTGTACATATCATCCTGCTGTCTTCAACGAGATGTATTTGAGCTCGACTCCACAACCCAACAACTAAGGCATTGGAACTACTTGTTCTTGGCAGCTCGCAAGGAGCATGCCATCCCCTGTGGAGCCAAAGGTTATCACATATAGTTTTCAAGGGCAGTGGGTCATCCAAGTTTGTGGTCTGCACAATAAGCATCCAAGTGAAACATTCAAAGAAGCCCATTTTGGGCTTAAAATACAAGCAACAATCGGGTTCAGTTTTCAACGGCGGATATCCCCTGTGAAGTTCAGATTAGCAGGCCCCACATATTCGAAATTTTAAAGTTGTGTGAGTTTTAGCATCAATCAGAAGCCCCAGAATTAAATATCAAGCACCATGTGTCCTTCTTCGGACGGTCAATATCTACTTCGGGAATCCGAGCTTTGGGAGTTTCATCATATCGACTCCCAGTTTCATCTGAAGCGTTTTCTCTCGTAATTGTAGATCATTCCTGTGTGTCCATCCAAATCTAACAGTAGTAGTTTTCTTCATAAATTCGGGCTTTAGTAGTTTCAAGATTCCTATTCTCAGTTTCATCCAGAGTGATTTCTCCCGAAGACCACTGATCACTGCCGCGTGTCCATCCAAAACTAACGGTGGTAGTTTTCTTTGGAAATTCGGGCTTCGGGAGTTTCAAGATCCCTAGTCTAGGTTTCATTCGGAGTGATCTCTCCCAAAGACCATCGATCGATGCCGCGTATCCATATGAATCAACGGTCATCATTCACTTCGGAGCTTCAACATTCATTTCAGGTCACCACGTCACTCCAAGACCATATTTATGCCTGCTCTACATGCAGACCCCTCTCGGGATTTGAAGTCCAAAGTGTGTGGCAGCCATCAGTGCGGACATTGGCACCCTTATCAGTCATGACACGTGGCATCCATCTAGTGCTGACACATGGCACTCATTTCAAGCAATTTTCGAATGTGTCTTTAGCCTATTTTCGAGTGACACATGTCACCCCTCTGTCCGTGGCACATCAACATAGTGACATCAGGCCTCCATGTCAAATCATCCTCCAGGAGGTGTTCTCGTTCAATGCCAAAATTAGTGCCATCTCTAAGCGGGGTTAGAAGGATCCTAGAGTTTGTGAGAAGATAAACTTTAGCGGGATGCTAAGTCAGCAGAGGCACCCAGATCGCGGACCGAGGTGAGATCAATGGCCACATTCCATTATGGGGACACAATATGCTCGAAAGATAAAATTCTTGAGTGGTCCCGCAATCGAAACCGTGGTATATCGTAAGAGCTACGTGGCAGTTAGTGGTGAATTGCGGGCCCAAAATCAGTCTGGGTCCAAACTGCTTTCGATGGACCCACAATCACATGATTATAAGACTTCCAATCCAAGAGCAGTGGGTGGCAGCCCCCTAGGCATTAAGCCTCGTTGCAATCCTGAGAAAAAACAGTTAATGAAAATGGAGTGGTAGTTGAAACCTTGGCTCACTCCATAAATAGAAGGCATGGAAGGATCTGTCTGTGGAGACAGACCTATCAGCCCGAGATACCCCTATGGACTGTTTTTCCTGCGTACCCATGCCGAGTTGAGTTTGTGTTTGACAGGAGGATACACGCATAGTCTGACAGAAGAGGGTGTAGATGAAAGGCGTTGAATGCAATGGCTCGATCACACTCATGCTAGTTGTGAATTGATCTTAGTATAAATAGATCAATTCAATATTTTGTTAAGGGGTCAACTGGTTGAGAAGAGCTCCCTATTTTGTAATATTTTGATGCCTAAGTTGTTCTCTAGTTATGTATCAAACTTGAGACTTTCGCATTAATAGAATTCAACTTCTCTCGTCTCTTTGTAAAAATTGTGCTAAAACACTCTAGTAGGGAGGATCCAGTCGAGGGTTGTAGTTCTATTGTAATGTAGGTTTGATTACAGTATTGTTGTGACCAGTTTTAGTCAGCTTCCTTGTTATCCTATTCCCCCTTACGTTGAGAGGCTCAGGCATGGAGGATCCAATCGAGTTTTTGTAGTTGCATGATAATGTAGGTTTGATTATTATGTTGTTGTGACATATTTCAATGTCTGAAACTTGAGTTCAAGAGTGCTCTTGAGCTTGAGTTTTTCTTCCAAGTCGGATGCCCATAGCATTCTTGTTCACCTCTCTCACTAAGTCTTCCTTCTGCTCACACTTAAACTCAAATCACTTACTGAAGTTAATGAGGCCCTCACTTCCCTATGCATTGCTTGTCCAGTTTATGTGTTAAAACCATTCTTGTACTGAGTTTTGTCCATTTGACCTCCACTCACAAAACCAACATCCACCAAAAACACTGATGGGTATTGGGCTTATCCTCCTGCAATCTGAGGGTGACTCTTAGTGCTAACAAGGGTAATATAAGTTTTTATTTATTTATTTTATAATACTAGCCCCACCTATTTTCACAAGCATATATGTTAGCACAAACATGTCATTGTAAAATTTTCTTTTTTTTACTTATTTAATGTATTGTTCACACTAGCTTCACTCATTTTCGCAAGTGTAGGTGCTAGCACAAGCATGCCATTGTGTAGATTTGAATCCATGTTGGGATAATAACACCATGCCACTTTCACCAACCCTACAAACTACCATTAACTATTTTTATTTTTTATTTTTATCTTGACATATATCATAATTATATAATACAAATGTCTTTTATTTCAAGTATAACGGTTTCCTTACCTTAATCATTGAAAAAAAACACACAACACTACTACAAACTAAAAAATAGAAATATAAATTCTTAATTTTTTTTCTTTAAAGCCTTTTCTTATGTATACTGATAACTTTTGACTTATACTTTCTCTAGATTTTTTAGATTTTCCTTTGTGATTGTGAATTGAGTTTAGCTCAAGCGGTTGTGTGGAGGAGTGTTATCCTCCCTTCCCAATTCTCTTAAATGACATGTTGAGCTCTTAATAAATATGCTATTGTAATGATTTTGAATATGCTTTACCATTCGTACCATCTTCATAATGAAAATAAGTGAAAATAAGCTAATAAATTTTAAAATTTCAATATTTTAAAATCTCTTTTAATATTTAATAAATCAAAAACTTTTTTTCTTTTTTTTTCTAGTTTGTCCGTGACCTGCAGGACTAGCCTGTGGCTGAGAAACCGCGACTCAGGGGAATATAAGCCATCAAAATCACCCAGGGATCGCACCTAGCCTGAGCCACATCAACCCTTAACATGGCTGGATTTTTGTCCCCACGGGTTTCGAACCGATGAAATCACTCGGGGATTGCACCCGGCCTAATCCACACCAACCCTTAAAATGGCTGATTTTTTGTCTCCGCAGGTTTCAAAACGATGACTTTAACATCACAGAGTGCCTTAACAGCACACTCCGTCACCGACTGTCCTACACCTCAGGGACATATCCAAAACTAAAATTAATACATTTATAAAATTATATTCTTTATTAAAAAATATCATTCCTTTAGCTTCCTTTTAACATACAATCCTTTTAATATGTTAGACCTATAAATAATGGAAATGACATAACATTCCTCCAAGGACATAAATTAAGCCGGGGAATCATGACATGATAAGATAAATTCATCTAGGGACATATATTAATCTTTAGCTGAAAAAACATTTGGTGTGCTATATTATTATTATTCGTTTCTCTTTTATGTTATTATGTATATATTGGGTAATGATATTATTTTAACATTTTAAGTTTAATTTATTATTTGAAGAAAATTATATCATTTAAAAATATATGTGGGTGGTTTATGAAGAGAAATTTCTATTTTATTTTATTTTATTTTGTATTTTGTATTTTCAATGAGTAGTTAATTGATTCATCATTGTTATTCAACAAAATCCAAGCCATCTCAAATAATCGACTGGTGGTCGATAAGGGGACATGTTTTCACTCCTACTAGATGTCTCTAATTTCCTTATATCGGGGGAAGAAGTGCATATCTTTCCTTATCAAAAAGTGCAATTGAAACTATAAAATTATTTTTAAATGGCAGAGGTTGTTTTTTTTTTACAAATTTATTTAAAATCATGAAAAATTGATAGATGTTTTTTTTTTCATCGAAAAAAAAAAATTCATATTTAAACTCCAAAAAACTGATCCTAGTAGCCGAGAAATAACATACTTCCTTACCTATCCTCCGTTTGTAAAGACATTATTTATGTTCAAGAAATAAATACATAATTCTCCCTACTGGTAGCCGAGAAATAACATACTTCCTTGCATATCCTCCTTTTGTAAAGACATTATTTATGTTCAAGAAATAAATACATAACCCTCCAAGCACTATCTACTGTAGAATAGTTACAAAAAATAAGACCTTCTCCCTAAAACAAAAAGATTAAGTAAAGAACAACTAAAAAATTTCAAAGTGGCCTCAAGACACCACTTCACCTACTCTGATCTCTTCATAAAAGAAAGTTCCAATGTCCCCTCTGAGGGCCTTTTTTGACATTAGATCAGCTTCTACATTTAATTCCCAAAAAATGTGCATGAACTCAAAAATATCAAAAGATGCTACACACTCTCGGATTATTTTCCCCCAATGTTGATGAACAATGTTTCTTAATTTCCCTTTACCCATTGCCCCATTAATGATGACCTGGGAATCCCCAAAAACTCGTAAACACTCCATATCCAACTTTAAATCCATTGCCAACAAAGCCCATAAACCCAACTTCTCTGCTTTTGTGTTTGTGCCAATTCCTCCACCCATCCAACCCCTGAAAAATCTTGAGTGATTCTCTTGCAAAACAAAACCAACACCACAAAATCCCCCTTGAGTTGCTCCATAAAAAATACCTTTGACAAGGATCTCTGACGATGGTAAATCATAAATAGTTCTAACAATTTTCTCTCTAGGCTGCTTCTGATATTCTTTGAAAGAGCTGATGATTTTAATAACACATAAATCCAAGGAAAGTGTCTTATTATTGAACAGTATATTGTTCCTATAAGTCCAAATACCGCAACAAGTGAAACCAAGGAGAGCCTTGAATGTTTTATTTTTGTTTATCCATTGCTGCAAATTGTTTTCCAAAGACCCCTCACCCTAATCAATAACAAAATTTAGTAAATGTTTCAGCAGGAACCAAATGTTCCTAGTATAGGAACATTGAGCAAAAATATGGTCTACAGTTTCTTCGTCAGATTTGCATAGATAAAAAAAACTAGGACCCTGCCATCCTCTCTTTACCAACTAGTCCCAACGAGTCCCATGTCAGTATCTTCTTGTTCAAACATAACCACATAAAACACTTAATCTTAAGAGGGAGATTCCACCTCCATAACTTCTCCATCCACGAGTGCACCGAAGCATCATTCAAAGAATTGAAGATCACAAAGAAAAATGCATTTGCAGTGATGTTCCTTGTTGGATGACTTGTCCATACTAAACGATCTTCCTCTTCATCTAATATAATACCAACTCTACCCAATCCATTAATATATGAGCTCCATAGTGTAATCCAGTTTCCTCTCAACCCCAAAGTCTGAGCCGAGAGCCAATCCGATGGTCTTCTAAGTAAAAACGGGTGACACATGAAATGTTCAAGAGTAGATAGATGTTAATTTATAAAATTTCAATATTTGTAAATAATATGCATATCTAAAGCCACTTAGATAGAGTGCAAACTATGAAAATCTGATTGATGTTAATTTATGCGATCTCCACATTTGTAATAAATCTTGTTACATCATCCAAATGATCATTTAAATAGTGTAAGTTGCAATCAGGTTTGAAATTTCACTTTTACATTACACTTGACATGATTTCGCTCATGCTCATGTGCGGAGGATTAGAAAACACATTCACCTCATAATTGCATTGTAATGCCAGGTAATTTTAATAAGCTATTGCAAATGGTTGGGAATAATTGCATTGTATTGCCAGCTAATTTTAATAATCTAGTGCAAATGGTTGGGAACAATATGGCTCTCATTCCCAATGCAACATTCTTATGAATTGTCTCCATTAGATTTCAAATTTTGACCTGGGAATTGAGTTCCAGAGTTGAATTCTTACGAATTGTTTCCATTAGATTTCAAATTTTGACCTGGGAATTGAGTTCCAGAGTTGAATTTTGGGTTCTATGAAGGGTTTTGGAATTAATTTACAATTTGTTTTCCTATCCTCTGTTACAAATTATAAGTCTCATGGGAAATTGGAGATGTAAAATCTCTTCTTTCAAGGATTTGAGGGTTTATGGCCAAGAATTTTGAGAATTCGCCATTTAGATAGACACTAGTTTTAACATTAATGTACACTCTTTTTCCTATTCTCTGTTACAAATTATCACCTCTGTTTCAAGGCCTCTTGTTGCAACTAACTTTTCTTGATATAATGATCTCTATATAATGTGATTTTGATTTCAAATTTGGTAAAGATGTGATCTCGCAATTTTCTTGCATACATTTTGACTCACATCAATGAAATCCCTGTATGGTACAGACTCACATCAATGAAGGCTTCTTCCATTTTATGAACAGGTACGAGCAGTTTCAACTTCCATTGCCATGAACCTGTGAAGTTGCCTCCGATTATAGCGTCAAACCAGTAATTTCAATTGTGAAGTTTATGCTCACAATGGAAATAGAAATTGGAAGAGTTATCATTGCACAACAATTACACACAAAATAATAGTTTATATTGGACACTCACATAGATACATTACATGTATATATTGTTGGAGTGAGATCCAACTAATTCTAATCTTGGAGATTTAGGTTGAGAGAATATATCAACAGTCTCCTACAAAATCTCAAGTCAATCCCCAAACTTAGCACACAACATTAATGTGAGCATTATCTATAACACCCCCCTTTAATGCTTACATTCAAAAAAATTACAATACTTAAATCATGATTACGAAATTTTTCATATGTCTTTGTCTGGATAGTCCTCATACGCACTTACACCCATCTCTGAACTTCCTAGACATGCTCTTTCTCTCCCATCATCTTCGAGCTACCACTTCATACAGCACAGATAAAACTGCTTCCGACCATATTTGACGCTCTTTGTACAACTAACGCTTCTTGACTTCCTGAAGGACAATCTCGATACTAAATTATCCTATGGATACACTACCATCTGTTGAATTTCCCGAAGAGCAAATTTCAACATTATATAGGACAATGATCTTATTATTGGATATTTTCAACAGTCAATCATACAATTGACCTTCTTAAATACACATACAATAATATATACAAAGATAACCTGTAACCAATGCTCTTGAAGCCCGAAGCACAAAAAGATCCATCAATTTTATAACATGTTGTAAACATAACCAAACTAGTGACCAACTTGTGGTAAGGTCTGGGCTTCTGCACACACCAGCTTAAGTAATGCTACCATGTTGTATAGTTGGTTATACATCATTTATTCAAAAACTATATACTTAATAAAACAACAAATTTTGAGCACATTCCACACATAAACAGATTTTCCTATCTTGCCAGATTTTCCACGCAGCAGTGGGTTCATTCACACTTGAACAAGGGAAAAATAAATTGGTCACAACTCCATCTTTTGCAATCCATTTCTATGAACCTGACAGGGGTTGCATGAGGGTGTTACTCAACTATGAACCAATGATAATATTCCCACTACAAACAAACCAGTGATAATCTTCCCACTGCAAACAAACCAGTGATCTATTGTCCACATACAATGATTTCTGGCAATGATTACTTCCCTTTCATGACAATAACGGATCCAACGATCTCTGCTCAAGTAGCAATTTCTCTAAGCAGCGGAATTCCTCCAAGCAACGATGCCTCTTTGTTTTTTTTGTAAGCATTAGTCAAATCAACGTCCACTGGCTTTCACCTTGCACAATATTGTGATTGGCGATGACTTTCTTCGAAAGTGATAGGCAGTGACTCCCTTTTCGAGCTTCAACATTAATAGCGGCTCTTTTTCACACAGCGACACACTCTTGTAACTATTATTTCACACAACAAATAAATAAACAATGCAATTCACTCCCCTATGCTAACATATTTACAAAAGTCTGCTTATCATGGCTCTGACATCTCCTGGCTATCCCATGAGGGATTTAAGCTAGTCCAAGCTCTGATACCAAAATAGAAATTGGAAGAGTGATCATTGCACAACAATTACACACAAAATAATAGTTTACATTGGACACTCACATACATACATTACATGTATATATAGTTGGAGTGAGATCCAACTAATTCTAATCTTGGAGATTTAGGTTGAGAGAATATATCAACAGTCTCCTACAAAATCTCAAGCCAATCCCCAAACTTAGCACACAACATTAATGTGAGCATTATTTCTAACAAATGGTAGAGCCGAAGGAGTTGGTAGGGTTCGTGGAGCCATCAGAGAATGGTTCAACGTCCAATATTTTAGCATCGAGCAAGGATCAAAATTGACACCATCAGTTGCCAATGAAAGTCTAAAATTACAAGGTTCTTCTTTAAAAATGGCCACTTTTCTTTGATGTACTTCAATGCAGAACCATCTGCAGGAATTCGAAGAACATCGTCTCGACTTCTGTTCTTTTCATGGAAATCCATAAATTGTGCTATACTTTGGCACCTGAACAGCCGCCAGAAACGTGGAATTATCGAAATATAACGAAGAACTTTGAAAGACACCTTATTTGACACTTTATCGGTTAGATATCTACTTATTTGACATTGTGGGCATTCATTTTCTAATGCATATTGTCCATAATATATGATATAATCATTAGGACATGCATCAATATCTTGATACTCCATTCCAATTTCTTTCATAATCACGAATATTTCTCGATATGTGTGTGGCAAAATATTTGATGTTGGTAATAGAAATTCACCTACCAATCTACAAAATTCAAAATAATAAGTCAATGTAAAGAATATTAATCATCAATATCGCATCCATACTTTACAAATTAGAAAACAATAGCAATATAGGAAAAAATTGAACCTTTTAAGTATTTGTGAACATGTAGGCATAAATAATTAACAAATTAAATACCTTAGTATCTGTGTGAGGCATGAGTTTGATAAACCATTCAAAACATTCAAGTTCACCAACAACAATATAGAAGATAGAAGATTTGTTGTTGAGCCTTCATAAAGAAGTTGACATGACTTCTCGAGTAGAGGATAAACATCATGACTATAATCCTGGTTGTCCTCATCCATTGGAGAAAATGTGTCTTGGATAAATCTATGTATCTCATCTTCCTTATTTGTATCACTAACGTTATATCCATCCATATCATCATTAATAACTTGATCAATAGCTTCAATATTCTGATCTCGAAGTTCATCACCCTGTAAAGGAATATTTCTGCTAGTACTTGGCAAATAACTCTCTGGAGGTCGACATTTTGGGGGCATCGTCTATATATTTAAAAACAACGTAGAAAAGTTAGTGTGTATAGAAAATATAAAAAAATGATAAGAAATATTACTAAAATTCATGACATGATAAACATTACAGAGAATACAATAAATATTGAATCCTCTTACCAAGGGACGATATTCATAACCCCCTTCGGTGTGCCCCTTCTCCCTACAATGTCTTTCGGATGTTGTTATTAAAAGTCTTCTTCTTTGCAAGCCCCTGCAATCATAGAAAGGGCAATAACATTTTCCATCACCCCTTGCCTCTAATGTCGCTCTTAACTGAGCAAGCTTCCTGTCATTTTCGTTCATAGTGACAAATCCTTGTACTGACAAGTAATTGTCTTACCTACACCATACCAAACAATAAGTTGTCAAATTGTTATATTTTAGCTACTCCTTCATGATATTTTAGCTACTTCTTTCGATTATGATATGTTTATTTACAGTGACCTACAATCCTCACAATTATTTTTTCTAAGACATTTTGACATGCTTTTTATTATTATTATCGATTAACTTTTAAGATCGATATGCTTCAATTTGTACTTTAGAGTAGTGTGTACTGAATCACACTACTCTAACATATTATAATAAATAAAAAAACATACTAACCTTGCAAGTTCAAAATTCAAGCTATATAGATCGAGAATTGGATTTGTTCAACAGGTGGGTGATGGAAAAAATAAACAGCTCAAACAAAAGCCACAAACAGTGTCGCAACTATATCAAATGTGTCATAAAGTCTCTTAAAGTCAGGTATATATACATCGACTATCATTAATATAGCGACAAAAATGATTGAGTTGACCCACAAAAAGTCAACTAGTTGTTGCAAGCCACGTGTGTTAGCAGATGTTTTTTTGAGGAAGGCAATAATCGTCTCTATAGCGATGAACTTTTGTGGCAATAGTGATGAAAATCCCGCCCAATTAAAAAAAAATGAAAATAATGGAAATGTGGAAAATTTTCGTGGAATACTCCGCCCATATGTAGTAGTGGGGGGAATTTATGGGTTTAAATGTATATGATATGACCTCAAGGGAGGATTATATAGGGTTAAATGTACATGTAATGGGGCTAATGTATATGTAATAGCCATAAACCAAATAAGGGAACCACATGTGTAATGTGTGAATATGTATATATAGAGATCATTTAGTCATTATTGAGGGACATGTGATTTGGATGTATGAATGTATTAGGGTATTTGAAGGAGGGTCTCCTATTCTTTGAGGAGTTCTTGATGCGAAAATTTGTTCATTTCTTCTTTCTAATGTGGTCTTCAATGTTATGGATTTGTTGAATGGTCATTAGTTGAACACTCCTTGGCTTGCTTCCCATTGTCAATCCTATGGTGATGGGGCATGGCAACTTACACAATGCATTAGATTGAAACATGTTAAACCATTTCAATCCCTTCAAGATATAATATGCATGTTAACACTCAATGGATTAAGTAAGCATGCATTAAAGCTTCAATTTTCATTGTCATGCAGGACCAATAATATGCAATGAAATGAGTTTAAAACCAATTCATGCAAAAGTCATTAGATTGACATTGTCATAAAAAAATAATGAAGATTCCATTAAATGAGACCAATGAATCCATTAGGGTTGATTCAAAGTACCAAAAAGTTGAATTCAAAAGCACAAAGGAAAGAACTAATCTATTATTATTCTCAACAAGCATCCTCATGATTCATAAGGCACTTGTAAATCTCAACCTAAAAACATAGAAGCATTCATCAAAGAACTACAAGGAAAATACTTCATAAAAGGTCAAATTCAATGACAAAGACAAATAATTAATAATAAAATGTGGGGGGAGGGGAGAAAGTTCCCCATGTATGAGGAATTGGGTCTATGTGAGGCCTCAACAAATGAAAACAAATTGGGTGAAGCCAAAAGTCTCTACTAGAAATTGTTGAGTCATGAATTCAAAAGTAGAAATACTTTTATTTGCTCCTTATATAAATCAAGGTATTGTATCCAAGGGTCCTTGTAAAAAATTTCCTTGAATGGAATCAATGGTTACTCTTACACATTGGTTCAAGAAACTCATTAGTTCTATCGAAAGAATAAATGATGGGGTTCATTTCCTTCATAGAATGATTCAATGGTCTTGGCTAAAATCATAATGGCAAGGCTTATTTGTATTTGGGGTAAAAATATTTTTCCCAAGCATGAAATAGAGTGCATCTCAAGTGTTGCTCTGTTTCTCATGAGAATTCATAGTCTTGATGGAGTCATCATGACATCACATAACTTGCTCCATTACCGGTTAGATGTCCATAGCTCTAGTGGAGATTATTTGCATTACCTAGTCATTAATTGTACTTCATTTCCTAACCCTTTTCTTTTTTGATGTCTTTCTTTAACAATTCATGGATGGGGGAAGTAGTGGCCCTTGATAGGTTTGATAAGGGTTGATTTCATTTTATTAGGATTTCTTAAATATTTTCCACAATGGGGTATTCAAATATCCCATTTTGATTTCCATCCATGGACTTATGTCTTTTCACGTTTCACATAACTAGTTGACTCTAGTGTATATGTATGGATTTATTTGATAAGCTAAATCATTAACCAAATTGAAATGTAAGAATAATAAAAGGGTTAATCACTCAGATTTTTCCTTTTCCAACTACTATTTAAAGCATTTTCACAATTCCCATGATTCACATTTAAATATTCTTGCTTTAAGAACATAAGTGAATAGAGACATGTAAAGTTGGCAAGGCTCGACCTCCATGCACAAAATGTTGATGTAAGTTGAAGGTTGAAAATAAAATGAGCAGAAGGTTGAATTCATAGAAAGAACATAACTGCCTCAAAGCACTAACGAGCCAATCTTCATGTAAATGAAAATCAAAAGCATGAGGTAAAATGTAGTTTCAAAATATTGCAAATAAACTATTTTATGAAAGCGATCATAAAACTAACTAATTGAAAACAATAAAACAAAAAAATGAAAGAAAACCAATATGTATAAGCTAGTTGGATTTTTGGTAAGCTAACTAAAATACAACAAGGATTTCCTAAAGCAACATGAGCTAGAAATTAAAACAAAATAGAAAAATTGCTTTACGTAATCAACTATAAGGGAAAAAATAGAAAGAAATAAAATAGAAATAAAATAAAGTACTACCAATCTACGCCTTCCCTAACTACACCAAAACATAAAAAATCATGTGAAATTATGGTGCCAATTTAACCACCGAAGGATATTGCTACTTCCAATAATTCAAAGTGTTGTATGTGACACCGGATCATTCCAACATGATTGATTACCACAACTATATTTCAATCATCCGTACTTTTGTTGTCAATGATAGTAATCTTGGGATAAAATATCATGCCTTCCAAAGGATCGGGTTGTTATTTTATTGTTGTACAATCCTTGAGTATCCTTGAGAATCAAATCTCAACTAAAGACTCAATTAAATTGGGCTTTGTCTTTTCTTGAGAAGAGGCATTGTCAATGAGAAATATGGTATCATTTACAATATTTTCTCCTTCTTACTCTTGTACCTCAATCCATAGATTATATTAGATTATATATAGGTGGTGTGTCCTAAGGCATAAACATCATAAACAAGTTAGCATCTTAGTAAGAGTCATACAACATACTATAGTGAACTGTGTAATCTTGTGGCATGTTAGTAGCCAATATAGGCAAGTCTAATGAATCCATTAAGCTTCCCTTCTTCTTCGTACAAGAAACCCCATAGGATTGAATGCCACAATCTCCATCTTCTAATTGAATGGGATGTTCATTTCTTAAAACGAATTCCATTGATATGTCATACTCATTATGGTTAAGGCTTAATACAAGGCTATCTCACATACAAGTTTCTTTTATATTTTCAATTCTATCTCGTGAGAACACTTCCCCATCCAAATATCCATCTTAATTAATTTTAAGTTTGGGAATTTGACTTTGCATTTGATGTTATTATTTGGATTTTGAGATAAATATGAGGATGAGATATTTTGTTATGAATACTCTTGAATTTGTTGATTTTCCTCACATGTTAATATTAATAGTGGATATTTTGCTTCTTCAATGAAAATATCGTGGAAAATATTGTGGAACTACCACTCACACATATCTTTCTTAGAAGTCTTGTCCCTTTCATGAAACCAATAATATGTATGTAGAAACCTCATATTAATTTTTTTAATATATTCATGTTTTTCTATGTGAATCTTGTTAAATTCAAGGTACAATCCATCTAGTTGATAATTTCCATGAGTAGCTCTAAAAACTTCCTTGAATTGTTTCCAAACATGGATTGATTTGGTATGATAATCTTGAATTATCTTTTAAAAGTGAAGGAAAACAACTTGTACCCAACATCATTTTAAAAATGTTCAATAGATAAAATCCAATCTCACACATCTAAATTTGTTGTAATGTAGTTGTGCTAACCTCATCATCAAATTTTGGCAAAACATGATTTCCTTTTTCGGGATTCCATGCAATGATCTTGGAAGACACAAAGCATGATTATCTCCCCATGCAAGAATCTATAATGGATCCATAAGTAGTTAATGAATTCATGATAATAATGGCTCCACATGGGTTGGCTTGTTGGATACCCTCCTAGCACCAAAATGATGACACGGGTAAATGCCCCTTGTCAACTTCATAGGTTCACTCGACGAAAGGCCCCAATTAGACCTTCCTTTGTTTAAATGGTGAACCCTCTAATTATGTCACATGTACTGTAATATGGGTATATAAATCTAAAATGAAACGAAACACCTATGAATGAAAACACACAATGCAACTAATTTAATCCTCATTGGGATATTATAAGAACTAATTGACATGGAACAAAGGGTTAAACAAAAACAATAGGAGGAATAGTCCACCGACTACAACCCGTGAAAAACCCAAAGTGGCTCTCAAAATTCAGGATAGCCTACAATTCACTAAGAGATAACATGATTCACATCAGTCTGTTAGAAATGCATAAGGTAAGGGTAATAATTACAAGCACAAGAATAGTCTATAGATTGTAATATCCATTCCGACAAGCTTCAACGAAACTATGAAAAGAAAGAATATCTACAACTCGTCACAACATACAAGAGTATAAGAACACAAGATACCAATGTATCTTACTAACATATGAAGATATCTTACAATGTAAAAATGAAAACCCTTTGCATGATTGTAATGGTTCCATTTATCATATTTACTAATGACTCTTGGCCTTTTAGTTCCTTAACTCTTGGTCTTCTAGCTCCTAGACTACTTGGTTTCCTAGCCTTACATCAATTTTTTATTTTATCCTTCTATTGATGATGAGGATAAATTTTAATTAAATATCCAATATAACATCATTTTCCTTTCAATTCATGTGAAACTTTCAACTAACACATTTGTCTTCTTATGACTACAAGCAAGCAAAGGTCCCATGACTTTGGGAGGATTTTTAACTTGCTTGCATTATAGATTATAATTCAAGTTCGGGACTTGCACATCTCTGACTTCTTCCTTCATCAAATTTGAGGTTTGTACTCTATTGATGGTGAACCTCAATTCATTCTCCTTTTTCTTGGTGTTATCCAATGATGATTGTTTAGTGTTCACATCTGCTACTTAACTATAGAGAAGAATTTGCATAACCCTCCTTCAATCATCCTCTTTCTCATTTAATATCCATTTTCATATGCACAATTGTCTTCTATATTATCTACACATAACAAATCTACATTAAATATTGTCTCATGGTATAAACATATGAAAACAACAATAGAGAAATTCCCTCCCCTATGCAATGAAACCTTGAACAAAAATTTATGGTGAGAAGACTCTTTGATTTTTTTGCAAGCTTCATAAGATAACGCATCAATACACAATTAGAGTACCCAATTGCAAACACATCCTTTTCCTTTGTTGTTCAATATTGTTTTCACTATGTTCTTATTAAACTAGAGGCAGAAAATGCATTTGCCTTTGGTGATGAATATAAAATCAATTTAAAAGATCAACGTCTCCTTGAGTCCCTTGTAGTACAATCTTTGGGAGTTTATCAATCTAACTAATGGTCTTAATTTTTGGTTGTTCCTCATGAGATTTGGTATTAACATTTTATGTGTAAAAGTAATCCTCAACATATTGTGAATATGCCTCTTCTCGTTTTGTATTGTTAACAATAAGGAACCATGCCAAAAGTTTGATTGTAGCTACAATACCAAAGAATTAATATTTTCTCTAAACTTAATTCAATCAAATCAAATATGCCTTAAAATCACTTCTCATGCAAGCTTGATCTGTAGTAATGGGCACAATTATATTCAACAAAAACACAAACATGCATATTCTTTCCACTATACAACTTAAACCAATTAAATTCAACCCTAAAAACCACCTAGACGTGGGATGATATTTTTAGAACATATGCATATAAGTTCATCAATCTATTGATAATCATTTATCTCATCACACATTGTTAATCAACAAAACAACTCTCACAACTATATTGGATCAACAAAACTTGGCGCCTCATTCAAAAGGTAACAAGATTGGTAATGGCTTATAAAATGCAATGGCTTCTCTTCACTTGATCTCTTCACATAGGCTAATACATGAACTAATTTATCATTCAAACATTTCTTATCAGACAAACTTGAAGTTTCATTATGCATCCAAAATCATTTACAAATAATGCAAATATTGGAATTCATAAATAAAATCAGAAGGAAGAAAAGGCATTGATATTAAATGGATTGGTTGATTTAAAATTGAGGCCTCTTCAATCTAACTTGAAACATTGAAGAAATCCATCCACTGCACATACATGAGAAACAAATAGTTATTTCATCATCTTGCATCAGAAAGTTGAAATTCTAACATAATAAATCTATACATGACAAATTTGACTTTGAGAGAGATGAAAAATGGAATAAATGTTCTTATAAAATCAAAGAATAAAGATCCCATAGCAGATCTCACACTGACAAAGAAATGAGAAGAAGATAAAGGGTTTTGTTTTCTTTATGACACCATTTGTTGGTTAAGATATGCTTTCTTGATGGTGTCCCAACTACTAGAGATGGAGAAATAATCTACAAGTTAATGTGACTCTTATGGACAATAAGAGACACTATGCCTTTTCTCTAAGGGAGATCACTCTATCTAAATGCCCAATTGAATTTTAGAAGCAAAGAAGGAATTAGCATCCATAAAAATGCATTCATGGCTTATTTGACATGTTAAAAATGCAACAAAGAAGTGGGGTGATCATGTGTTTCCAACGATGTAGAATCATGTGCACTAATCCTATATGATTTGTGGAGGTGCTTGTTGGTTCAAAAATATTTGAATGACCATGGATCTACAAAAAATGAAGAAAAACAATCATGTACAACCTAGTGTTGAAGACGAACATATCTACAGTGTTTGGATAAAAAGAATGAGGAAGTAAGTTTCCTACTACCTTTATAAGCTTAGGAACTTATCATTACATAAGGAAATAGTAGTCAACAGATAAAAAAAAAAAAATTACAAATTATTGAGTTGAGACCCCGATGGGGGAAATCACTAGGCTAGAGAGATAGTCTAGCATTTAAACTTGTGTATTTGGAATATTGAGGAAAATCATTGGGCTTAGGGGCTTGATATCCTTTGAACTCAGTGATTTGGCCTTTCCTTAGTCAACAATAACATTTTTGTCTTTTTCCTAATTAAAAAGAATGAAACTTATTCTCCTAGTTTAGCATGCAAGGGGAAATATTGAGTTGGAAGATTTTCTATTTTT
>JZKD02S2039468.1:37090-51138 GCA_000966675.3 Picea glauca | reverse complement strand
AAAGAGTCAATTTGGCTATTAATCTCTTGTTGCCAATAAAACTGTAATATTTGAAAGTATAACTGTAGTATTTGAAAGTAGGTGAAGGCTAATAATATGCATCTCATAGTAAATCAATTAATGTTGTATAGGTTAATGTTGTATAGGTTGGGATATATATTCATAGTAAATCAATTAATGTTGTGTAGGTTAATGTTGTATAGGTTGGGATATATATTGTTTGATCTCAATATATTTCAGATCAGATGGTATGTATCCTAACAAAGACAACATTAATTCTTTTGTTGTAGGGTGCATATTGTTTGCTGTAAGTGAAAGGTATATTAACTTTAAAATTTTTACGACAGGTTTTCATGACCAAAGAAATGTACGAAATGCTATCATAAAATTTTAGATGTTGCAAATGTTTTTGATTGCATATCTCAAGCAAATACATAAATTGCATTATACATCGACATAAACATGCCATTGTGATCAGTGCCAATTTATTAATATTAATTCTAGACAAAATATCTACAATGAATGCAAGAAAAGGTTTTGTGATTGCTTAAAATGTTTCTTAAGAAAATACATAAATTGCATTATACATCGACATAAACATGCCATTGGGATCAGTGCCAATTTATTAATATTAATTCTAGACAAAATATCTACAATGAATGCAAGAAAAGGTTTTGTGATTGCTTAAAATGTTTCACAGGCTCTTCCAAATGCAACTGCTTATCCTTCATATACAATATCTTTACCACTCACTAAGTCTACATGTCAAATGTTTTCATAATTCTTATTATGTTCTTCCAAAAGCAAGTGCATATCTTCATATACATATAGAAATATCTTATATCTTTACCGCTCACTAATTTTACATGTCAAATGTTTTCATAATTTTTATTATGCTGTATCTTTGTGCTTCTAAAAGCAAGTGCACATCCTTCATATACATATAGTAGAGATATCTATATCACTAAGTGTACATGTCTACATGTCAAATGTTTTCATGATGATTCATGCAATGTAATTTTTACAATGATACAAAATCTACTCATATATGAAATGTTTACATCATGATTCTTTACAATGATACAAAATCTAATTATATATGAAAATCTAATTATATATGAAATGTTTTCATGATGATTCGTATCATGTTGTGATTTTTACAATGATACAAAATCTACTCATATATGAAAGACACAAATAAAAGTTAAAAATTCTCACAACTATCAATATGCTTTAAAAATATTTAATTCTTACTATGTCGATTCTTTACAATGATACAAAATCTACTCATATATGAAATGTTTTCATGATGATTTGTACCATGTTGTGATTTTTACAATGATACAAAATCTATTCATATATGAAAGACACAAATAAAAGTTAAAATTTCTCACAATTATCAACATGCTTTAAAAATATTTAATTCTTACTATGTCATGACTCACAATTATTAATATGATAAATATGAAATTACACAAGTATTTAAAGTATTTAATTCTTACTATGTCATGACTCACAATTATCAATATGATAAATATACAATTACACAAGGGGACTAAATATCAATATGATAAATATGAAATTACACAAGAAGGGACTAAATTGATGTTTCTTTTACAATATCTCAAAATACCAAATGATTTCACAAATGCATATATGCATATCTCAAAATACCAAATGACTTGACAAATGCATATATGTATAGAATATTTAAGATGACAACACTACCCATGGCAAGAAATTATAATTGGAGACATACCTTGCAAATTATGGAAAAGCGAGCCCTTAATGCATTCTAGTTTCCGTGACCATTTCATTGTGAGGAAAGATTAAGAAGTGGTGATTGAGGTACTTTTTGGCCTAATCTCTTTAAGTTGATAGAGCACCTCTTTTATCTCTGGCCCCATTGATGGAGGAACACAACAACCCATTGCATATTGCAGAACTTGCAAAATACCTTCACCATCAGGCTTTTCATTCCACGCAAAAGATTAAGGTTATATATATATATATATATATATATATATATATATATATATATATATATTTGAATTGGCCTTTTTCATATTGACAAGCTTATTGGATTTGTATCCATAGGAAATGGTGCTCATTAACATCTAAAGAGTCGTAGTGGAGTTCATTAGAGTGTGAACACCATATTTAGAAAGATGCGCAACATAATTACAAGCTTAGGGGATTTGTATCCCTAGGAAATAGTGGCACCTATGAACATCTAAAGGTTCGTAGTGGAGTTCATCAATGTGTGAATACCATATTTAACAAGATGGGAAACATAATTATCATCTATGAGTATATTTTTTGATTTATGGAGTCCAGTGTGAAGGCAAGGAAAATCTCTAGTAATGCCTTAGAGCAATTTAATGTCACTCAGACCATCTAGGAGTCACATTGTTTGTATATACAATAAGAACATACTATATAAACATCTAAAGATTCATAGTGAAGTGTTGATGTTTGGGCATCATCAAAATTATTAATTATTAAGCAATATTATTAATGTAATAATATATTTATATAATAAAGTATAATATATTATTTATGTAACAGAGCACCCATAAATTCTTCCTGTGGCACATATGGCAACTTGTTCAGGAAGAATGGTCCTTGTAGTCATAGAACACTATGTTGAGTACGTGACAACTGCGGGACACTCAGAGTATAGATTGAAGAAGGCTTTATATGGATTAAACCGAGCACCCAGAGCATGGTATGTCAGGATCAACAATTTTCTGATGAGCTTAGGATTTATAAACAACAATGCAGATCCTAACCTTTACTTTAAGGTTGTGGATGATGGTCTGATAATACTACTGTTGGATATGGATGACCTATTTCTAAACATGTGTGGAAAAGCTCATCTTAGAGTGTAAGATACAAATTGGTTGTTGAGTTTGAGATGAAAGATATCAGGATGATGCATTACTTTTTAGGTCCCGAGGTATGACAGAGACATGATGAGATATTTCTGAATCAAGGGAAGCATACAATAGAAATCCTGAAGAGGTTCGAGATGTTGGATTGCAAGGAAATGGCTACACCAATGGTATCAAATCTGAAGTTGCTGTGGGATACGACTTTAGAGATTGTGGATGTTACTTTATACATGCAGATGGCGGGTTCATTGATGAACTTGACAAACACAAGATTGCATATATTTTTTGCTGTAAACACCCTGAGTCAATATATGGAGTATCCCAGGTAGGTTCATTTGGTTGCAACAAAACATGTGATGACGTACCTTAAGGGTACATTGGATTATAGTCTCAGGTATGTGACAGACCATGAGTTCGGGTTATATGGATATTCGGATTCAGATTGGGCTGACAATATTCTTGATCAGAAGAGTACTTCAACATATTGCTTCATTCTAGGTTCTGATATGGTTTCATGGAGCAACATGACACAATTGTGTGTAGCACTCAGTACAACTGAGGCAAAGTATGTGGCAACATGTGCAGCAAGGCGCAAAGCAGTGTCACTTAGGAAATTGATGACTATTGGACTGCATTTGACTTGTAGGTAAGACCTACAAGAAGAGGATGAGGAGACTTGTTCTGGAGGACAAGTGATGAAGTCAACAGGTTGAAGATCCAGTTGATATTCAGTGCTTGAGAGGGAGCCAGACAATCAGTTCTAGAGGGAGTTGGGTACTACAGTAAGGAGAAGGAGGCTCCGCCGGATGCATGAAGCAGTCATGTGTAGCGCTCAGTACCATTGAAGCTAAGTATGCATGTGAAACAAGTCGTGAAGTAGTGTGGCTTCAAAAATTGCAGACTATTGGACTGAATTTGACTTGTAGGTAATACTTACAAGAAGAAGATGACGAGACTTGTTCTGGAGGACAAGGGATGAATTCAACTTGTTGAAGTTCCAGTTGATATTCAATGCTCGAGAGAGAGATGGACAGTGAGTTCCAGAGGGAGCTGGGTACTACAGTAAGGAGCAGGAGGCTCCGCTGGATGTAGGAAGCAGCATGTGTGGCGCTTAGTATGACTGAAGATGAGTATTTGGAAACATGTGCAGTAACAGTGTGGCTTTGAGAACTGTTTTCTGGGTTATTTGGTCTCGGATTGGAGGCGACTTGCATTTCGTGTGACAATCAGAGTTGCATGAAGTCGTCAGAGAACCCCGTGGTCTATGACAGGTCGAAGCATATCAATATTAGATATTACTATATCAGGGATATGGTGCAAAAGGGAGCAATGAGGCTCCAGTTTTGTGACTACAGAGGATCAAGTTGCGGACGTGTTTACCAAGCCATTGTCGAGGATGAAGTTTGAGTACTTCAGGGACAAGCTTGGCATGATCCCTCTTTAGAGGGAGTGTTCTCATCTAGCATGAAAAAGGGATGGCACTGAGACAAGTGGAACCCATCCAACATGAAAAAGGGTTGGCACTGAGTGTTCTCATCCAGAATGAAAAAGTGGTGGCACTGAGACATGTGGAACTCATCCAACATGAAAAAGGGCTAGCACTGAGACATGTGGAACTCATCCATGATGAAAAAGGGTTGGCACTAAGTGTTCTCATCCAACATGAAAAAGGGCTGGCACCGAGACAGGTGGAACTCATCCAGCATGAAAAAGCGCTGGCACTGAGACATGAGTGCACATGATCAGGTACTAATGCATCGCAAGTAGTGGATTTCCTAGGGACATGTTGTAGCTTTTGAGAGCTACCCACATACCTTGGTTGCATGGGGTGAAGTCATGTTGCACTATGGATATCTGAGGGCTTGCATTGAGACAAAAGTGCACATGATCAAGTACTGATGCATCACATGGAGTGGATGTCCTGGGGACATGTTGTAGCTATTGAGAGCTACCCACAAACCTTGGTTGCATGGGGTGAATTCATGTTACACTATGGATATCCGAGGATGTATAGATTCACATGTTCAACAGTCAATGGATGCGAGCTCGTGTGGTATCAGACTTGGAGTCTGTGTCTCATGGAAGTGACACTTGGTACATAAGGGAGCAATGAGGCTCCAATATGGTGCAGAAGGGAGCAATGAGGCTCCAATATGGTGCAGAAGGGAGTAATGAGGCTCCAATATGTGGATACCGATGAGAAGGTTGCGGATGTGCTGACAAAGTTGTTGTCAAGGACAAAGTTCAAGTACTTTAGGGATAAGCTCGATGTAGTACCTCTTCAGAGGGAGTGATGGCTTCAGATATTATCACATGGTAGTGGATGTCATGATGACATGTTGTAGCCATTGGAGAGCTACCCACCGACTATAGATGCATGTTGAAGAGATGAGGTACACATGTCATCGCATGGTGTTGGATGCCATGCATAAGATATCCAAGTTTTATGTGGGAAACTGGATAGTCTCCTGAGGACATGTTGTAGCTATTGGAGAGCTACCCACCGGCCCTGGCTGCATGCTGTGAAGACACAAGGGCGCATGTGATGAGGTACAGATGCATTTCAAGGTAGTGGATGTCCTAGGGACATGTTGTAGTTATTTGAGAACTACCCACATGCCTTGGATGCATTGGCTGTAAAGTCACAAGGGTGCACATGATGAAGTACATATGCATTGTGAGGTAATGGATGCCATGGTGACATGTTGAAGCTATTTGAGAGCTACCCACAGGTAATCTTCAGAGGTAATCTTGACATAATGTAGAATGCCTCCTTCGCTAAGAGGGAGTGTTGATGTTTGGGCAACATCAGAAATACATTCTACTAGATTGATAATTAATAATATGATTATTAATTATTAAACAATATTATTAATTATAATATTATTAATGTAATAATATATTTATATAATAAAGTATAAATTATGAATATTAAGTATATTTATATTATATGTATAATATAATGTAAAGCATAAATATATTTATTACCCAAGGGACATCTTTTCATGGATGGTCACCATGGTCACCATGGTCACCATATGACACTCATCATTGTAATAAGATATTTCATTCACATACAATATCTTCTCAAATGGAAAATTCAACATAGAGTTCGTCAACGTGTGAATATCATGCCTGTAAAGACGAGCAACATCAATCATCCATGAGTATGTTTTTTGACTTGATATTCTTATGTATGATGGATTTATGGAGTCCATTGTGAAGGCAATGAAGACCTCTAGTAACACCTTGAGCAGTTTTGTGTCACTTAGACCATCCAAGAGCAATATCATTTGTATATACAATATGAACATACTATATGAACACAATGAATTCAAATGGCATGGAAAGACAATGAATTTTAATATGTTGAACGCATATATGCCATTTTGATTTTTAGTTATCCCACAAAACAATAGGCACTAGTGACTGATGCTTGTAGATTGTCAAAATAATTCAAGGGG
The DNA here is from genome assembly GCA_000966675.3 of Picea glauca. NCBI lineage: Eukaryota > Viridiplantae > Streptophyta > Pinopsida > Pinales > Pinaceae > Picea > Picea glauca. The sequence continues at coordinate 44,780 of JZKD02S2039468.1, read as the reverse complement.
TAGCAATGTGGATGATAAATTTGTATCTTTTGTGCTTTAGATCTCTATATGTTTTCCCTTGTAAATGACATTGCTTATAATTGTTTCTAATCTTTTAACAAATACATTGGGGTTGTTGAAAAAAAAACCAAAAAATTAAACATGGAATAAAAACTGCACTCCAAGAGCATATGAGGAATTACATTACATTTCTCTAAGCTTAAATGTGTTAGGGTCTTTGTTCGACACCCCTCTCTCACTATTGAGATAGTTCGTTTTTTGGATTGTGCCTGAGAATATTATAATCACACCCCAGAGTGGGAACAAACCCTAGATTCCAAAGAGATTGAACTTTGATGTGGAAACACTAACTAATAATGAAATGAAACCATTTTGTCCAATGACACCCAATAAATGTAGAAGCCCTAGAACAATATTAGAAAATAAATTTTGAAATGAACAAAAATAGCTTTCATGGATGATCCAGGAGGATCCCTAGAGTCAATCAAATTAGATGGTCTCAAATTCTTTTGAAAATGTCTACATGTTGAAGAGATCAACAAGATATTTCCAACACAATTTGAACGGGTCAATCAGGGACTGTATGCACAAGTTATGGCTTGCTGAAAATGAAGACAAATAGGTAAAAAAGCAAGGTTTAGTGTTGACATGTGGATCAATCACATGTTGACACATGGATTAATCACAAGGCAACACTTCACATATGAATATTGTGGCATGGATGTGGCATTATAATGTTGTTTGTTTTCAAATCCCAATTAATGTGGGATAAAACAATTATGTGGGGGATTTAAAAAATCATGTAAATATGTGCCATCTAACATTGTTGTAGGTGCCACACCATGTGCATCACAACTCATGAAGTCAACCCACAAAATGCTCCAACCATGCCATTATTACGGACTATGTGGATGATAAATTTGTGTCTTTTGTGCTTTAGATCTCTATATGTTTTCCCTTGTAAATGACATTGCTTACAATTGTTTCTAATCTTGTAACAAATACATTGGGGTTGTTGAAAAAAAACCAAAAAATTAAACATGGAATAAAAACTGCACTCCAAGAGCATATGAGGAATTACATTACATTTCTCTAAGCTTACATGTGTTAGGGTATTTGATCGACACACCTCTCTCACTATTGAGATAGTTCGTTTGTTGGATTGTGCTTGAGAAGATTATAATCACATTGCAGAGTGGGAACAAACCCCAGATTCCAAGGAGATTGAACTTCGATGTGGAAACACTAACTAATAATGAAATGGAACCATATTTTCTAGTGACACCCAATAAATGTAGAAGCCTTAGAATAATATTAGACAATAAAATTTTGAAATGAACAACAATAGCTTTTATGGATGATCCAGGAGGATCCCCAGAGTCGATCAAATTAGATAGTCTCAAATTCTGCTAAAAATGTCTACATGTTGAAGAGATCAACAAGATATTTCCAACACAATTTGAACGGGGTCAATCAGAGGACTGTATGCAAAAGTTATGACTTGCTGAAGTTGAAGACAAATAGGTTAAAAAACAAGGTATAGTGTTGACATGTGGATCAATCACGTTGACACATAGATTAATCATAAGGAAACACTTCACATGTGAATATTGTGGCATGGATATGGCATTATAAATGTTGTTTGTTTTCAAATCCCAATTAATGTGGGATAAAACAATTATAGGGGTATTTAAAATATCATGTAAATCCGTGCCATCTAACATTGTTGTAGGTGCCACACCATGTGCATCACAACTCATGAAGTCAACCCACGAAATGCTCCAACGATGCCATTATTACGAACTATGTGTAATTCACTATGCATTATATATTATAGAAAATCATGTTACACAAACGACGGATTTAATGAGATTTGAACCATGCTCTCTTCTCCAAAAGTTTAGTGCCTTACCATTGTACCACACTTGGGAAGTGTTTTAAAATGGACATAATTTTATTTGAATAGCAGAAAGACCGTGTATGGAGCAAATAGGTAAGATAATGTTCTTTTTAGTTGGGAAGAAGCCATTGAGGGTTGAAAGACGGGTGCTATTGTCTTCCTAGAAGAAAACCAATGACTCTTTTGTAGATTGGAAGCCATTTTGATATAAAGAAGACATAGTGGTGTATTTGCATCAATTTTAATGGATCAATTCCTCTTTTGAAGTGGGCCCGAAAACGTAGTCCAGGCGTGATGAACTCCATTACAATTCACTGAGTAATGTCTATGATTATTGTTGTTCCATTCTTAATTTTAGTTATTCAAATTTCTTATTTAAATTTATTAAGTCATTTTCAATGAAATTATGCAAAAATTGAGTCTTTTGCATAAGAATTCAAATTAGTGTAACAAAACAATTTTAGAACTAATTTTGGATCAAGTTTGGTATCCGAGCAGTTGATCAAGGATACATTGATTTTGATTTGTACAAGCATTGACATTGAATGCTAACAAGGTCTAAGCTCAAGTGCGAAGAAGTATCGCTTAAGAGTACAATCCCAAGATTGGTATGAGACGTGCATTCCAATGACAAACAATGGAATCTAAAAGGGAAGAAAACCTCTGAATCTGAAATAATGTTTTGGAAATACTTTCTAGAGATGAAATCCATGGTGGAAGAGTTATACAGAGAACAAAAGAATAAGGGAGAAGGCCCAAGTCAAGATAAAGGAGAAGGAGGTGGTGATGATCCTCCTCAAACTCCCCCATCTCCATCCTCTTTTTCAAGTTCAAGTCCTCTTCAATTCCATAGAGAAAACAACTAGGGAATACTAATTCTAATTTTCTTTTGTTAAAATTAGATGTGAAATTCGATTTGCCAATATATGATGGAGATCCTAATGTAGATAAATTGGATAATTAGATCAAGTAAATTGAAGTATATTGCATGGTTTAAAGAATCGTGGAAAAATAAGCAAAAGTCCAACTAGCTACTCTTTGATTGGGAGGCACAACACTGATCTGGTGGGAGAGTAAGAGTCAAGAAGGTAAAGTGATATCTTCTTGGTATGGATCCATAACTGCATTAAAGAGGCAATTTTATCCTTTAGGGTATATGCAATAAGGAATAATGGATTGGAAGAATCTAAGGCAAGGTAGAGCACAAAATGCGCAAGACTATACTCAAGAGTTTAAAAAGAGGGCACTAACATTGGGCATTCCTCTTTATACACAAGACATTATTCTTATGTTTAACCCAACTAATTTTGATGAAGTTTGTGTCCAAGCCACTCATATTGAGTCAATGGAAAATAATGTCTAGGACAACTTCCCAAACAAAATAGTTCAGCCAATAGCTGACAAGAACAAATGAAAGGGTGATACGAAAAGAATAATTACAATGAAGAAAGAAGATGAGAAGGCTTCATGTTCACATTGTAAAAAGGAAGGACAAGATGATTCCAAGTGTTGGAAACTTCATCTAGAACTAAAGCCAAAGTGTTTTAGAAATGATACGAGTAATAAGCAGACCACGACTATAATCCATGATGATATTGGATCGGATTTAGGTGATGAAAACAAGATCATCTCCTTAGGCATACAAAGTACATCTTCTTCTGCTAGTTCTAGTTCTAATACTCATTCTTTAAAATCAGAAACTATGCATGATGAAAGGAAAAGAAGTGAGGTATTCCATATTAGAGTCATGTCAAAACACATAAAGTTTGATACACTCTTTGATAGTGGTTCACAAGCTAATCTCATTTATGAAGAAATTGTTAAGATATTTGGACTTGAAACTAAGCCTCATCCAAAACCATATCCTTTAGGATGGGTGTGTGAAGATGCTAAATTATAGGTATCTAGACAATGTAAGCTCAGATTTGCAATCACCTCTAAGTTCATTGATGAGGTAGAATTATATGTGGTACCACTTGATATTTGTGGAATTATTTTGGAAAGTTTTTATTTGTATGACATGAAAGCTATCTTCTATAGGGAGGAGAACAAGTATCATCTTACAAAGGATGGGATTGAGTGTATTATAAGATCCCATCGTGAGAAGACTAACTTGTCTCTTTCTACTTCAAGACAAATGAAAAGGTTGGTAAATGTAGGCAATCATTTTGTACTTGTGTGTAAAAGCTAAGGATGATGATAAATCCAAGTCTTTTTTGACTCAAGGTTTGCAGGCCATTACTATAACATGTACCATTTCTGTAGTGATTTCCCATTTCTTCTATTCCTATGGTGCGTCCTCTTGCCCCTATGGAAATGTCATTGACAAAGGGCAACTACATATATTTATTGGTTGATGTATTTCAACTATATGTTGTTAAGGAGATATGTAAGTTATTGGTCATTGAAATGGAAGATGCTTCATTAGAAAAAAATGATAGTGCTTTATATAATTGCTTGAATATTTTTTCCAATTCTGATAGTGAAACAACTAAAATTGTTGGCAATTTCTGTATGCATAATGAATTAATGATTATAAAGGATAAGTTGACCCATTGTATATCATTTTTTAAGTTCCCCTGATGGTATGCATCTAAGTCCCAGTTGTAAAAAATAAAGCTATGTCCAGTTACAATGCTGTTATTTTTCATTGTCTACAATTGGTATTGTTAGACTCAAAAGTAACTGTTGTAGAGTATGTCCTAGGTTTTGTGGCAACATTGGAGATGCTTTTTGCTGTTGGGTTGATGAATAGTTTTTGTATATTTTCTATTTACAAATGTGGTCTCTATTCAAATGGATTTATAAGTGGTAGTCTTGATGAGGATTCATCACATGTAAGGTTGTTTGTAGCATGAAGGATGGATACGAGAAAAGTGAGGGAGTTGTACCTTCACTTATTTTTTGAATAAAATCAAACTTTTGGTGGTCCAAAAGCTTCTCAGTGGGGAGGAATGATCCAGGAGGATCCCCACAACCGATCCAATCATATTGTATCGAATTCTGTTGAAAATTTTTGCATGTTGAAGAGATCGACAAGAGATTTCCAACATAATTTACATGGGGTCAATCGTACACCATATGCAAAAGTTATGGCTTGTTGAAGTTGAAGACAAATAGGTAAAAAAGGGGTACAATGTTGACATGCAGACCAATCATATGTTGACACATGGATCAATCACATGTTGACACATGGATCAAGACTCGCTAGTCCATGCATAATTAAATTCCACATCCAACAAGTACCCACTTTGCATATGTTTGAGAAACACATAATGAGATAAACTGGAAATACATGAAAAAACATCTTTCTTGAAAATAAACACATTTTTTTTTATGTATTTCAAATTTATCTTACTGTGGGTCTCTCAAAATCATGCAGAGTGAGTACTCGTTGGATGTGGAATTTAATTCTTCATCTAATGAGTGCCTACACTTTAAATTTGAGTAAACCTATAAGGAGATAAGTAAAAAAAATATGAATAAAAAACAATTTTCTTCATTTGACTCTAAAAATATTTACCCTTATGGTTGGCATCATCATCTTGCATCCTATTGTTTTTTTAAAGTTGATTTTGATAGTACATTTTTTTTTGTTTTGAGGCCCATTTTTTACCTCAAAATTCCTCTAATGTCGGCCTTGCCTAGAAGTTGTCCTTTCAACCCAACCTACCATAGTTCATCCTACCCCCATATGGTTGTTATGGAATTATTTTGTAAAATTGTATCTTCTATTAAGTCTACCTAATATTGTAGTGCTAAGTCCTCTATGGTAGGTAAGACTTTCTCATCAGTTTCATGTTCCAACATGCAATTCTCATCGAGTTTCAAATTCTCGACATTTACTACTGAGTAAATGAGCATATATGGGGGTAGAGTGATTATGTAGGCACTATCACCCACCTTCTCCAATACTTCAAAAGGACCATACTAAAGATCCCTGAATGTCTCCCACCTTGAATGTTTTCTCAATTATGTGTTGATCATTTCACTCCTTGTACTTTCCCTGTGACTTGTTCAATGTATTATGTACTTGCAAATGGATCCGTCTAATATTATCAATTTTTTATTCTAGCCTTCAATGCTTCTCATCATATGTATTCCCTCACTCCTTGTTATCCATATACAAAATCTAAGGGAAAACATGGAAAATACTTGAATCAAGTTTCAAAAGGAGACTTACTAGTAGAAGTGTGGACTGCTCTATTATAAGAGTGTTCAATATAAACCAATTTTTCATCATAGGTCCTTGGATGATTCTAAGTGTAACGCCTCAAAATTTGAACTAGTGTTATGTTCACTACTTAGCTCTAGCCATCTATTTGTGGATGGAAAGGTATAGATCTATTTAAATTGGTGTCCATATTCTCCAAAAGTGTAGTCCAAAAGGCACTAAGAAAATGATATCTCTATGTAAGATGATGCTCCTTGGTATCCCAAAAGGCACCCAAACTTTTTCGAAGAAAATGTTTTTTTTCATATTGTCCTTTGATGGTCTTTTTACAAGGCATGAGAATGCACATCTTATTAAACCTGTCAACTACCACAAACATATAGTCTTATCCCTTCCTTGTTCTTATCAATTTTACCAAGAAATCCATAGAGATTCTCTCCCAAGGTCTAGTAGGTACGAGTAAGGTATGCTATAAACCTTGCTTTTTGTTATTTGGATTTCTATTACAACAAAGTATGCATAGTCTAATAATTTGAACTACATCTTCTTTCATTCTAGGCCAATACACATACCTTTGTAAGTTGGAAACTATCTTCCCAACACCCAAATGCCCTGCAACTTTAGAGGTGTAAGCCTTTTGGATAAGCTAAAATATCTCACCTTTAGCAACATAGAGCTTATCTAGCTTGTGTAGAAACCCATCTTGGACTTGATAGTGAGCCTTACCATCACCTTCTTCTACATGAAATTTTCCATGTAGTTGTTGAAACACCTATTTAAATTCATGATATTTTGTATATTCCTCTTTGTATGCATCACATGGGAAATGATACGTGTGAAAACGAGTTTCCAAAGCTATGATCTTGGATGTGCATGACCTTGAAAGCATGTCTACCAACATACTAGTGTTTTCGTTCTTGTATTATATGATTAGATGAATTTGTTGTAAAAATCCCTTCCACTTGTAGCATATGGTTTGCTAAAGTGCACTCTAGGCCTACAAATACTATAATGGTTGGTGATCAATGTGGATGATAGTCTCCTTTTCCATCAAATATATCTTCCATTTCTTAACAACTTGAATGATGACATGGAGTTCCTTTCCATATGTAGGGTAGTTCAGGACTCCACCATGAAACATTTCATAATGATAACATACTAGCTTGTCTTCCTGCATCAAGACCACTCCCATAATGTACCTTCTTTCATCTGTATCCACTTAAACATAATTTTACAAATTAGGCAATGCAAGTATTGGTGATTGAATAATATTTCTTTTCCTCATATCAAAATATTTATGTTGATTCTTTCCCCAATGGAAACTCTTGGCATTGTTTGTTATGACATGGAGTGTGCAACCAAAGCTAAAAGGGATGATAAAGAATTCCATAGGTATTGTGTTGCCCCATAAAATCTCCTAAATTTAGTGACATTAGTAGGAGTTTTCCACTTGAGGATGTTCTCCATCCTTGCATGATCTATCTTGAGTTCTCCTCCATTAATCATATACCTTAAATAGACCAATGATTTCTAATCAAATTCATGTTTCTTAAAGTTTACTAGTAGTTGATTCTTTTTTAGAGTCTCTAACATCTACATGATATATATATATATAT
>JZKD02S2039468.1:13099-34310 GCA_000966675.3 Picea glauca | reverse complement strand
CTCTCTCGGGGTTTCACGACTTCAATTGTCGAAATTCTTTGGCCTTCGATTTCCTCGATTTCACGAATGTCGATTTCCCGATCACTTCGATCTCAGCCATGTGTCCTCAAGGATGGACGGTTCTCGCATGCTTTGGGGTTTTCACTCTGGCAATTCTCGATTCCCTTGCTACGACGAGACGACGTCAGCTGGGCCCACATGGGGCTCTCCTCTTGTCGGGAAATCAGACTTCGCGGTTTTGACTTGCGAGAGTATCCTGTCCTCTGGACCTCCGAAACGCTGATCCCCGACTCTCTTCGGATTTATGACACGCGTCCCAAGTGATGGATGGTTCAGGTCAACCCTCAAGTTTTGCCACTTTACGAAATCATAAACATTCACTCCTCTGAGCTCCGATGACCACGTCCCCGATCTAGACGACCACACGACATGTGTCCTCCCTGAAATCCTACGGCTATGATCCTTTCGTCGTTCTGGGATTTCGATAGGTCTCGGGCTCTTGACTTCTGAATCTCCGAAATGACGATGGAATCTCGATCCCTGCCACCTGTCCCAACAGATGGACGACTATGAACTCGTCGGGATTTTCACGATGGATTTCCCCGACTTCTAGTCCACGTGACTCCCGATTTCCTAAACCCTGATGCCTCGATATCCCGATGCTTCTCGGGGTTCTTACTCTGCTTACGAGGGTTAAACCCTGTGAAACTCCTGTCAGATCGGATGGATGATGGGTAAATGATCAATTATCCAATGGCTCACGACCCCTAGAGCTTGGACTCTGAACGCGACCGTAACCTCCTCGCTTCTTTGGCAGATCCAACGACTGGCGGGATTTTGAAAATCTTCTTCACAAGATCTTGTCCATCTATCTTCTCCTCCTTGATGTTTTCAATGGGGTGAACCCAATATTCCTCCGTGAAAACTGGTCCTCCTGCGCGTAACTTTGCAGCGCCTGTTCAAACACTCCACGACACATACTTCCCTGTGCTTCTCTTCGACGAGCTTGAAAGCCTTGTCCTTCCTGAGCTTCACACAATTCTGAGTCTTCGAGAAGACCCTTGCGCGCACTCTTTGTGGCAATCCTCGAACACTTCCAAGTGTTGAGTTCTTTCGACTCTACACACACCTACAACAACAGTCCTTCAATGCTTCGCTTAGATTCACAACTGAGACTTTCCTTAGCCTGCGCACTCCTTGCAAGGCTCCTATAACCCATTTTCACTTCTGGGTGAATGAGAACAAGAGTTAAACTATCTGAGCCTTCTGTCAACGCACTCCTTGCGGATGACTTCAACTGCACCCTTGCAGGAATCCTCGCTCAGATAGAGAAACAATTGAAACTCATTTCTTCTAGTTCCTTTCACTTCACTTAGAACATGAAATCATATACACAGCATATCAAAGCAAATGTATAACAGGAAGTAAACATTCATGAGCATATCAATCAACACCAATACACAGAGAACAACACAACGCCATGAACTTGAATCAACTTCTTCTATTAATCCAAATAACTATACATGGCTGTTTCTACACAGCTCTCTGCTTCTCTTCTATGCTCCAATGCTTCTAACTATGTTACAATCTACAATGAGGGTGTCTATATCTCGTTTCCCTCTTGCGCTCCCAAATAGTCTAATATAGAATTAAAATTTCTATCTACCTACATTAACTACTATAAATGCCTCCATCTACTTCAGACAAGAGTGGGGCGCTCAACGTTTGATTACATTATACCAAGGCAACTTCATTAAATGATCTCATTTATATTTGGCGCATCAACTTCAAGGGAAAATTCAAAAATTTGGCTGGGTTTGTCCAGCTGTCCTTTGTTTTCCACGCTGGCTCGTTTGATGTTGGCGATGCTCCTGCATCATGAAGTAATTGGTGTGCCACAACTCATCTAGCAAGTCATTGATCTTGGGTAGAAGGTATTGATTCTTAAGGTTTTTCTTATTCAAAGCTCGGTAGTCGATACACATTCTCCAAGTCCTATCCTTTTTGGGTACTCTGATGATATCTGACCCACAAAGTGAGGTTCTTGGTCAAATTAATGATTGCTCCAATAGCTACCACAACTGTTTCATCACTTCATCGACTTTGAGGATGGGTTATTTGTTTAGCCCAATGTTTTACAATGGGGATTCATGCAACAACTATATATTGTGCTCCACTTCCCTCTTAGGTGGTAACCCTTTAGGTTCTAAGAGAAATTCTTTGTATGCATACACGATCTCATCTAATTTTTGTTTCCTCTCTTTAGTACACACCTCCAGAGATGCATTTACTTTTTACTAATTTATCTGTTGGTTTATTCTCTCTTAATAAGAGTAATAAAAACTTCCTACTCGAACAAATCAATCTCTTGGCTTGGTTAGTGCTTCCTATAGTGATATTGGATTTACCTTTGTGTGCATTGATGATGAAGGACTTCCCATCATTGATAAAGTGGTATTGGTTTTCTCTCCTCATAAATATTGCATCCCTCATGTACATGTAGGGGCTTCGAAACACTACACCACACACTTCAAGTGCTACTACATTTATCTCCACTTCATCAATATTGTTTGAACTTATACAAATTTTATATTACACTTCTTAGTGACAATGAGCTCTACATCCTTATTTACCCATCCCAATGGATATGGGTGAGGATGCTTATGAACTTCCAATCCAAGATTGTTGACTAGATATTATAGTATGAGGTTGGCTTGTGAACTATAATAAAATAGAGCATCCACCTTTGTCTTCTTGATGCGTATCTTCACATGGAAGAGTTTAGTTATATACTTTTCTTCATTGGGATGGAGGATTCTTAGATTCACCTCCTTCTACTTTGTAGTGCAAACTACCTTTTCATCTACATCTGAGGTACTCTACCTAGTTTCCTAAATCCACGACTAGAATGTTATTCTTCTTGGAATCCTTATTGTAGTTCTTTGGCTTCAACTTTGAATGTGTTTTCCAAACACTTATCTTCAACATGACCATCTTTATTACAATAGTACAATGTTTGTTTGGATCCTTGCATCAATGTGCAATGGAAGTTGTCTTTTTGTCCTTTCCTTTCCACTTATTCTTTCACTCCTAGGAAGCATATTGGTGGTATTTTTGCTTGGAACCACTTGGTTGTCCTTTATTATTACCCATTCTCTGTAGATTTTATGCTTACACATAAGCCTCATCAACTATACTAGGTTTAATAACATCCCTTGCCTCTGTAAATGACTATGTAGACCACCCAAATATTTAATGAGTACATTCAAATTCTTGGAATATGTACCCAACATAATGGCCATTTTTTGAACTCAGTGGTGTACTCTTGAACATTTTCCCCTTGATTCTACCAAGAGTAATTCCAATTGATCATTATTGTTCTTCATACCCAATAGGTTAGAATTGGGACTCAATGAGGATTTTAAACACCTCCCACTTGGTTACTAGGGGATCACCCTCTAGCCTAAGTGTCTTCGTGTGAATTTCCCACCAAGTTTTGGCATGGCCCTCTAACTTTAGTCAAGTAAATGAAATATTTTTCTTTTCAGCTATGTTATGAATAGTGAAATAAGCTTCTAATTGTTGCAAGCATTAATTTAACTTAATATCATTAATCTCACCTTAGTAGGGTCAGATGCCCACTTTCTCTTCTACTTTAAACATATATTTGGAAGAAGTGATGGCACTAAACCTTAGTCTCTCTTTCTTCGACCCTTTTTTGGGTGTTAGTTATCTCCATATTTCTCATCCATTCCGACTTTTGAGTTAAATCCACCAAAGTCCTTGAAAGGTACAAACTTATTGTCTAGAGCCACCATAAGAATGGACATGTTGGGAGAGATGTCAATGAATTTTGTTTCTAGCTTTGAAAATCCATATTCCGAATCATCCTATGGATTGTTATTATACTCATCCACCATGGCTAGGGTTTTCACACTTTGTGCCAATTCTTGGGTCTTGCAACTTCTGGCCATGAAAAACCAAAAGAAACTTGGCTTTGATACCAATATACTGGAATAGTTCATCACAAAAAATCTTACAAGTTTATGCAATATTTTATTATGTAGTTCTTTAATTGAGATTAAGATTAAATGTTACTTGATTTATGCCTAAAATTATTGAAATGTATGAATCTAAATTGAAAGAAGCTAATCAAATAACACACCATCGACACAATGAACACAATATCTACCCTTGGAAAACCTAATACGATAAAAACTTAGCTAGAAGGTGAGGCCTATTATCTACTCTTTTCTTCTCATTTATGAAATGAAAATAGAAAGAAAGGGGAACTCACTATGGAGTTTCCAAGGACACTATGGCTAATATGGCTACTACAAGATCTTCTAGATAACTTGTTTTTCTTCAATATCCCACTGTTAGGTGCTCTGCCTAACTATGGAACAACACAGAACACCATACGAATGTAACCCCTTCCTTTCCTAGCAACCCAATATGTAAGATAGCCTAATATCCAACTAGGGTTAGGGTTAGGGTTTTTGCATGCCTTAACCCCCAATTTATGTGATGGTTTTGGACCCTATAGAATCTTCTTTAAAATCCACACATGACTAGCTGGACATGTGCGAGTAATGGATGCTAACATGGAATCCACTTGGTACCATGGTGGTCAATATGATAGATCAAATTTCAGGAGGCATAAATTTTGTGTACAAACTTTGATTGAGGTGATATTCACACCATTGGAAAGCTCTTAAATTTTATAATAGTGTCAAGACGCTTGGAAATATGCCTACAAAATTTTAACCCTAAAAGTGACCATTTAAGGCCTCAAATAGGTTTCAAAAGGTTTTGGACCCTGTTGTTCTAGAGTCTGTACTTAAGGCTTATAAAGTACAGTGTCTAGGCATCTGAAAGTGAGTAAAGGATAAAAAAGGGATAAGAGTCAAACTTCGGGAAAGGAAGCTAAGGTTGATTTCCAGGTTGTCACTGTCTCGCTTCCAACTGTTCCTGGATGTTTATATCCCGTTCAATTGCGACCCATGAACGTTCAAGTTCTACCTGGGTGGTGGTTGTTTTAAGTATAGTATCGAAAAGGTTTAAAGTGATATGGGTTTGGTACGATAAGTCGGGTTCAATATTAGGCTGTCTTCAATGGGGACAGTCATAGAGGAACAAAAACATTTAAAAGAGAGTTCGATGTTTTTATGCTGTATCAATTTGATCGTATAAAAGAGAAATTTGAATCTGATAATAAAGATAAACTGCAAACCAAAGGCCTTTTCCCGTAACTGAGTTATATTTTAAATAAATGGTGTGTGAAATGTGAGAAAAACATTAAGTTGTCTATAACGCGAGGCTCCTATTGAGGGAGAATCTCACCCTGTAAACAGAAGAAGAAAACAAGATAAGAAGATATCTGACAAAGCATAAAATATGACAATCTAAAGGGTTCACAGGTCTTGTACCTGCTAATAGATGATACAGAGGAAAAAACTGTATACAATATAGACGACTAAAAATTGATCACCACAGTAGAGGTTTTACTAAATTACAGTAAAAACATTCATCAAATATATATATGTGAAATGAAATTGAATATGAAATCATAGAGGAAACAAACTCATAACACAGTCTTGACAAAATCATGAGTCTTCAGATTGCTTCGTATTTAATTTCAAAAGGAGAGAGTCTCTATTATAATCGACCAAAAAGGTCCAGCCCTTTATCTTTATTCAAAGTGCATATTTATACAAATTTCTATACGCTAGAATCTCAATCGTTCTAGGAATTTTTTCGGTTACAAAAAGGAGACTTCTGTGTTTCAATTCTTTGTCTTTGTCCTCTTTCGGGCGAATGGAGCAACTTCCTTCCTTTGAACTTCTGGTTCTAAAAATTGAAAAGGTAGACACATGTCATTATTTGGTACTTGAAACCTACCCCTTCGCATGCTCGGTGCAAGTGACACACCTCTCCACCAATTGGACTATCAACCTGGAAGGTTTTGTTTGATTATTTGCCTCAAAAGTGTAATAATCCTTCACTAATTGTGGCAACTTTTCTTCTACCTGTCGGACTTCGACGCTGATAGAACATAAATGTACACTTGGTTTTATTAGCCATTTATCTATTTGGATTATATCCCTCTGGGTTATCTATGATATTTCAACCAACTCTCTTTCCTCATTCTCCTTGATATTGAGCAGGTGTTTGGCTATATTAATATGACCCAATGTCTCAGTGCTGTTTTCACTATTTAGATCCAACAAACTCCCATCTATGAAGCCAAAAGTTTCTTGACAAGAGTTTCTTAACTCTTTAGCTAGTTGTTTGCCTTCTAATATGTTACGCTCCCATGTCTTCAACAAGATGTTACCGCGGGTCTGCTCTGGTATGGAAATCCTGGAACTACTGTCTGTTTCCTTCTTTGTCGTGGCTATAACAACCTCTTGGAAAATGACCCAAGCCGCCCCAGCTTCTTTTTCTCTGAAGGAGATTTTTTCCAGTACTTGATCAATGAGTTGGAAGTGGTTTTGAAAGGTTTCCACCTTAGCCATATATCTTGTTAAGCTAACAACACTCTTTTTCGGATTTCTATGGCTTGGGATTGGAATATCCCGATATCTATTATCTGGCTTTCGATGAAATTTAATTTGGCCTATAGCTGCTCTATCAATTCTTCTTGTTGGCTTATCTGTGATTGGTTGGTCTGGGCCACCTGCTGTGTTTGTTCAAGATTGGTTTTGAGCCGCTCGATTTCCTTTTGATCAACTGCTCTAGCTTTCTCTACACCTGTATTCGCCTGATCTCTGGAAGCTTCCTCTGCTGTAGCCAGTTTGGCCTCCAAAGTTTTGATCAAGCGATTTTTCCACTTCAAATGATCTTTTAGGGATTCGACAGAATATTGGTTGGCTGTAGCAAAAGCCCCTGCTATCTGAGTTGCAAATTCTTGCTTCTTCATGGCTCTGCCATCAGCAAGAATTTTAAATTTCTTGGTTACCTTGCCTGCTTCCTGATAAAGTTCTTGTCTCACAACACCCTTTCTCTTCTTATCGAAGAAAAATTCATTCATAGGAAACTCTTCCATAGTTATAGGCGTTAGTTCCTCGTCAAAAATTGAACCTGCGTCTGGGATCCCCTTTGTGGACTGTATGGGAGTAACAAAAATGATGGGGCTGCCGATCTACTTGGATGATTTCCTCGGGGTAACAACCGAGGCTGGCTTGCTTGAAGGGTTGGAGGTTTCGGCGTCTTGTTTCGGGCCTCCAGTTTGTTTCTTTTTTTCCTTGTGTTCCTCTTGGTTAGGTCCTAAATCTTTGGAACCCTTGGCCTCCATTTTCTGTACATCTACAGTTGGTGGGTTCTTACCCTGTAAGACTGGGGGAAGGCAGCTCCACCGATGTTCCTAAAATTTGAAGAAATCAATCGTCTCCTCGTGCGACAAAGTTTGAATTCGACTGAGAACCTCAACATAGGATCTAGCTCCTCGAAAGACGTCATCATGAGGTGAATGCTCATGTTCATACCTTTTAAGGCCACAACTCGCCATGTGATTTCCCACGATCCTGTGTGGGTCGTGCTTCTTGAACTCAATGTGGACCAATTTAATATCCTCCAAATCCGCTGCCTCGGCTTTTGCATGTCCAAAATCTAATAAAGAATAAGTATTCAAATGAATGGGGAAGGACATCCATACCTTCTTTGAAAATCCTTTAATCTCTTTACTTATGCCACCAACCACAGTTTGCCTAGCGATTTCGTGACAAACCAACCTATCCGGTATGAATAATGGAAGAGCATAGGGAGGAACAGAGGTGCCAAAAACCCTAATGTATGAAAATTCCGCCTCTACGTACTAGTCGACCACATTGCTCAAGTTGATGGAAATGCTATCTGAAATCCTGAGCGGTGGGTTGCCAAAGATGTAGACATGCATTGGTACCATTACCCAATTGAAAATTTTGTATATGAACTCTGTAGCCTTATCTTCCCAGATTTTTGAGTGGTAGACATGGATAGGCTCAGCCTCAGATGGAGTTCAGCTCCAACTCATTAAAGGGAAAGGTGTCATGAAACAAACAACATCCATGATGTAGGCGGACATAAAAAATGAAGTGGCCTTCCCACTCGCC
This sequence comes from Picea glauca, assembly GCA_000966675.3. Lineage (NCBI taxonomy): Eukaryota > Viridiplantae > Streptophyta > Pinopsida > Pinales > Pinaceae > Picea > Picea glauca. The sequence goes on along the minus strand of JZKD02S2039468.1, from coordinate 26,217 downwards.
TTATGCATCCGGTATTTAGTAATCCAGCTGGTTAAACTATTAGATAACAATTTGGCCCAGTCGAAAGAACAACCTTCAATGACTGTATGAATCAAAGGCACCCACGTGAGGAAAAAATGTGTGGTGTCCTCCTTCTCGTACAACCTACAGGTCATCATTGCTATATATTTGAATTGCGGTTCCAGGGAAGAGATTGAATAAACTCCGTTACCATCCACCCTGAACTTTGCAGGGTGCGAGACCCAATATTTGATCAGATCAGTCAGACTTCTGTCGTATTGCTCGCATTCTTTCTACTTAAAACCTTCCAGAAACTCGGCGTTGTGTGAGAAGTTTGGTGTGGGTGACAATTGGTACATCACCTACAAATGATCTGATCTGAAAGTCCCAATGGTCACCTTCTACTCGCTAATAATGGTTCTGGTCGGGATATCCACATGATCTAATGCCCATCAGATCATATCATAATATGGAAGGAGTCGTGGCTTGACAACTATCTTATGCATCTCTGATTGAATGACGATTTTGTATTTGGTGGCCAAATCGTCCTTATCATTATCACTAGAATCATCTGAACAGTTCACCAATTCGGACTGGAGAACCTTGGAGACGTATGACCAGGTTCTAACAGAATCAACACTTCGGGGTGAAGTATCGGAAATAGTATCTAAGCCTTTCCCTGAACTCTCATCAATCGCCTTGGAATATTTTCATGGGGCCATGATAGAGGACTCTGACTTAGCTCTCCTGCAGTAAAAATGTGTATACATACAGAAATTAGCCTGGTGAAAAAATATTCTTTGCACAGGATAAAAAAGGAATTTGAAACAATGAGTGAAAGAATTCTATATCGCGACCATTAAAAACCCCTGCATCCTTACGAAAAGAATGGTCGAATCATTTTTTGAGAAAGATATAGCAGTAAAAACAAATATCTTCACCTATCACTTCAAATAAATGCTATAAATTTTGATGGGTCGTGACACGAGTTGGCGCAAAAATATTTAAATTTAACCCGTAGATGATGCACGTTAAAATTTGTGTTAATGCACTGATTAATCTGGATTAGCTTCTTTAATTAGATTTACTTTAAACTTTAATCACCCTTTCGACGTTCACCGTATTGGGATATTTCACTCATATCCTTCGAGCCCCTAAAACCCGAGATCGCGATGATGTGATAAGCAAAAACGTAATCCGGATTAAGTGTTTAATTAATTAGTGTTTAATTAATCAGTGTTTAATTGATATCGCCACTTCGCTACTCGGGGCTACAAAAGTAAAGTTCCTTGGAAGAGTGAATGCCGAGTCGCGAAACCCCGACAGTGTTTAATTGATATCACGACTTCATGACTTGGGGCTATAAAAGTAAAGTTCCTTGGAAGAGTGAAAGCCGAGTCACGAAACCCCAACAATGTTTAACTATGGTTTAAAACGACTTACCCTTGACACTAACCCAGGTGAATTTTGAAGCTATCTCACAACTTTGCCTATCAGAGTTATGAAGGTAAGAATTTTGGGGAGAGCGATCACCGAGACGCGAAATCCCGACATAACTTAACTAAGGTTTAAGGAACTTTACTCTCAGCACTAACCTGGGTAAGCTTTCAAGGTTGTTTCGTGACTTCGCGCATTGGGGCTTGGAAACCGTGTGACTTGTAACTCCCGAAGCGTGATATTCCGAGGTATATAAAAGTGAAAAATCTCGTTTAACGGTAGAAAGGAAATGGCTTAGGAGTACGACAACCATCGCCACTTCGCATATCAGTACTACTGAGACTTTCAGTGGGTAAAGGTCATGAAGTAAAAGACAACTTAAAGTTGAACCTTTGATTTTAAGAATTATATTTAAACTAGTTGAGAAAGGTGGCTCCAACAGACCCCAAATCACCAAAGTGGACCCTACCCCTAAAATGGGCTCTACAATACAATAGGTCCAAATTTTCCACCCAAAAGTTCCAAAATATATTGAAATTATTTAATAACCCATTTTGGATTATTCATTACCTAAAACAAAACAAGTACACTTTCTTTCTCCAAAGTTAAACTTATCCACACATTCATATCAATAGATGTGCATCCAAATTAATAGACATATACAATCCTCTTCATGAAAAATAACTTCAGTCTGCAGAAATAAGAGATCTTCCCATTCAAATGCATCATGACCCTCAAGGGTGGTTACAACTAAGTTTTGTTATCAATACTAATATACCACACAATATGCCTATTTTAACATCAGTTGAAATCCTTCATAACAACCCTAAGACAAATGCATCTCAATAGTCATCTACAACACCATGGATGAAAGGTATATTCACTTTTAGGGACGAAAACACTTAGGAAAAAGATTAATACCTTTAAACCCATATACACTAAATAAGGATAAGGATAATCAATAAATAAGGCTCTTATCCTTCTAGGTAAACAATCCATCACTCAACATACCACTAGATCTAGTAAATAATATTGCATAATATTTATGCATGTTAAAACCTCCAAAGGTTGGACACCATGAATTATTGATGGAAATACCAATGCATGATCAAATGTAATCACTTACATCAACATTTAGAGATCTTCATAATTCTCACAAAACATTCTCTAATCAACAACTTCATATAGTTATGAGTTTGGAGGAAATAACTAGTCTCACTTATTCAAGAATAACATGTTAGATCAACATAGCACTAAGAACACTATTATTCATTTATCTTAATCCCATTCATCTCCTATTGTAGTAACCAATGCCCCTGATACCAATTTGTAATGTACCTTCAGTACCAACATCAAAAGTAGGGTTTGTTGGTCTAATCATTCATTAATGGTAGTGATGTCAAGGTTTAAGCTATTATTAGGTTTCTTTTCAATTTACTAGATAACCATAGCATATATAGGATCATTGAGAGAAAAAAAATCAAAAGATACACAACATTTATCCTAGGAAACCCTCATGGGGAAGAAAACCCAGCAAAAACTTCCTTAATATAGATAGCCAATACAATGCCAAGACAATAAACCAAACACTAGAGAATATCCTCTACTGAGAAATTCACCTCTCTCTCTTCCTTCTTCTCCAACTGCAACTACCAAACTTGCGCTCTAGATGATCAAATGAATGAGTGAACAAATGAGGCACTAGCTTCCTTTATTTATGCAAACTGGAAGGTGCTGAAAAGGTGTCTCTTAACCGGGCAGGGCCAACTTGTCTTCTGAGTGGTTAAAATCACTTTAAATTGCCCGGGGCCTACTTTTCAATTTGCATAATATACTTAGGGTTTGACCAATCCACAAAAGGGGATTTGCTCAATTACAATGCCCGAAATGATCAATCCACAAAAGGGGATTGAGCTAATGAATAATAAATCAATAATAAATAGAATACTCTTTGTAGTTACAATATTTCAACACTCCCCCTTAACAAGAAGGGTATTCTATAACATCATCAGGAGAGAGAGAGAGAGGGAAACAACATAAAAAACATCTGGAACATTGAATGGCATATCTATAAATCATCATAAGTTTTTATCATCATCAATATCATCATTCACAACAAGGAGCTGGAATGGCATCATCATCATCTGCATCAACATGGATTAGTATAAAATTAATACATCATCATCAATAACAACACAAGGATGATACACCATCAACAACAACAATATCAAATCACAAAGGCTGGAGCATCATCATCAACAACAACATCACATCACGAAGGATGGAGTATCATCAACAACAACATCACATCACAACAGCTGGAGTATCATCAACATCAACACCAGGCTGAAAATCTTCAGCACAAAGCTGACATCTCAACAAAATTAGCAGAAAGCTAGAAATATTTATCACGAGGATGACATCACAACAAAATCAAAATGAGGCTAGAAATATTCAACACGAGGTTGGAATCACAACAACATCAACATGAAGCTGGAAATATTCAACACTAGACTGGCATCACAACAACATCAGCACGAAGCTGGAAATCTTCAGCACTAGGCTGGCATCAATACTACTCCCCCTTTCGAGGGAGGTCCTTTCAGACTACACCAAGATTATCTCAAAAGTGCTCAAACTTTACACGAGATAGAGGCTTGGTCAACACATCAACAACCTGTTCATCCATGCTAACATACTTGAGCTTTATGGCTCCTCTCTGCACCATATCACAGATGTAATGATATTGGATATCTATGTGTTTTGAATTGTTATGGAACACATGGTTCTCTGTCATCTTCATGCAACTCTGGTTATCACATAGGATCACGGTTGCTTCCATCTCCAGATCGAATAGACCTCTCAACAACTTCCGTTGAAGCCGTATGGCTTCACAACTGGTGGAACATGCAACAATGTATTCTTCTTCTACTGTGCTGAGAGAAATGCTGGATTGCTTCCTACTCTGCCATGAGATCATGGCTGACCCCATACTAAAACAACATCCTGAAGTTTTCTTTCTATCAGAGACACTTCCATCCCAATCTGAATCGGTATAACCACTCAGTCTGAAGTCATGATATCCATTATAAATGATACCACAATCTAATGTACCCTTAAGGTACCTCATCACATGTTTTTTAGAAACCAGGTGAACACATCTAGGCTCTACTAGAAATTGACTCAAGGTGTTCACAACAAAACATATATTTGGCCTGGTGTTCATCATATACATCAATGATCCAATGATCTGTTTGTACAATGTAGCATCAATCAATTCTGACAAAGTTTCAACTAGGAGCTTCAACTTTGTTTCCATGGGTGTATTCATGGACTTGCACTCCAACATATCAAATCTTTTCAATATTTCAAATGCATACTTCCCTTGGTTAAGGAAGATCTTCTCTAGGCTCTGCCAGACCTCAAGACCTAAGAAATAGTGGATTAGGCCAAGGTCTTTCATCTCAAATTCTGCAGCGAGCTTCTTCTTATAGTCAGTGATGATATTTTCTTCTCTAGTTAAGAATAAGTCATCCAGATACAAAAACAATATAATAGGCTCATCATTCATAACCTTGAAGTAAAGGTTAGAATCAAATTTACTCTTGATAAAGCCTAAGCTTGTCAGAAAACTGTCAATCCTTCCATACCAATCTCTAGGAGCTTGCTTCAATCCGTATAGAGCCTTTTTCAACTTGCAGACATGAGTCTTCCTGTCTTCACTTCAAACCCTTGAGGTTGTTCTATATACACTTCTTCTTCAATGACACCATTCAAGAAAGTTGTTTTCACGTCCATCTGGTGTAATTTCCACTTCATCTTAGCCGCAAGAGCTATGATGGTTCTGATTGAAGTGTATCTGGCTACAAGAGAGAACGTCTCTTCATAGTCAATGCCTTCCTTTTGATAAAATCCATGAGCAACAAACCTTTCTTTATATTTCTCGATACTTCCATCAACAATATGTTTTATTTTGAAAATCCATTTGGAAGACACCGCATCGTTTCTCTTTGGTCTAGGAACTATTTCCCATACATCATTATTTATAATAGATTGGTATTCTTATGTCATGGCATCTTCCCATTCTTTCTTCTGAATAACTTCTTCAAAGAAAAGGCCCCTTATCTAAGAGATCACACATCAAAGCCATATAACTGGAGAATGGCTTGGGTTTCTTCACTTGTCTGATGGTTCCTTTGGGGGCACCATACTTCTCTCCATATTGAATAATTTCCCGTGCCCAAGTTGGATTTCTCTTGTGGAGATCGTCATTTGAGGAGGTTATGGAGATTATATTATGTCATGATCTTCTAGAATCTCCTCATCAAGGGAAGTTATGACTTCCCTCACTGGTTCTGCAATTCTGGGAGCCATAGGTTCTTATTCATATACTTCTTCAAGCTGACATCTTATTGATTTCTTGAGTGTTGCATCTTCATCAAAGGTTACATCCCTACTGATCTCAATGTGATGGTAACCTGGTATATAAACTCTGAAGGCCTTGGAGACCTCACAGTATACAACAAATATTATCTTCTTTCCTGAAGGGTCCAACTTGGTTCTCTACTATTTTAGAATGTGTACAAATACTGGGCAGCCAAATATTTTGAGATGGCTTACTTCTGGCTTTGTGGAGAACATCTCTTAAGGGGTCTTGAACCCAAGTGCACTATGGAACAATTTGTTTTGTACATATACTGTTGTTTTTGCTGCTTTTTCCCATAAGTGCATTGGAATATCTTGATCATGGAATATAATCTTCACTGCTTCCATTATAGTTCTGTTCTTTCTTTCTTCTACACCATTTTGTTGAGGATTTTAGGGAGTGGTGAGCTCCCTCTTGATCCTGACATCTTTGAAAAATTTTGCAAACTCTTTTGAGGTTCATTCTCCTCCATTATATGACCCGAGTATCTTGATATTTCTTTCAGAAATATTCTCTATCAAGGCTTTGAATTCCTTTAATTTACTAAACACTTCATCTTTTGTTTTCAAAAAGTAAACCCAAGTTTTGTGAGAATAGTCATCAATAAAATACACATAGTATACATACCCACTGATAAAGGTTGATGGAATTGGGCCACATACATCTGAGTGAATGATCTCTATGACTCCTTCTGCTTTACTGTCTCTCTTTAGGAAAGGGTTATTGATGTTCTTTCCTTGTGCACATCCATTGCACACTCCTTCGTGGTCAACCTTGAATTCTGGTAGACCCATGAATACCTTTCTTACATATGATAATGCCTTGTAGTTGAAGTGAGCTAGTCTTCTATGCCAAAGTTCACATGGATTCTCAATGGAATGGGTCAAGGCTTCTTCTGAGTGACCCTTTATCTTATACAAGCCAACTTCTTCTTTTCCAATAACAATTGCTTCTTCCATCTTTTTTCCTTTGGGCCACATAAGAAATTCTCCATCTATGAAGGAAACTCTGAAGCCTTTATTCTCTAAAGCTAAGATAGAAAGTAAGTTCTTTTTCAAACTTGGTACATATAGTACATCCTTCATATTCATTAGGGGCCCTGAATCAAGTTTGTAATTTGATTCTCCTACTCCTTTGATAGGGTATTGATAATCATCTTCAAGTGTAACTTTCTGGGGAAACTTATTTTCTGTGAGGCAAGAGAGAATGTCTCTTTGACCTGTAATGTGCTTGGAAACACCACTGTCTATGAGCCAAGTGTCTTCACCAGGTGACACTGATCATTAGAGGGAAGAGATTAAGACATAGTCTTCAATCTATTCTTTTATCATCTTTATGGGTGGCTCTTCATCTTCAACTGCATGGGAATGGTGCCTCTTGTTTCTCTTCTTGTATTCTTCTCGTATAGTTGGAAAGTTCTTAGAAATATGTCCCATCTTGTCACAATGGTAACATTGGTAGGATGAGAAATATTTTTCTCTTCTTTGACCTTTCTGAAACTTCTGGAATCTTCTTGGAGGGTGAGATTATTTATGTATGAATTTGTTTTTGGGGTGAGACTCCTTATGAATTTCTTTCTGGAAGTAAGAACTCTTTCTTCCTCCTTTATTATGAGTATCTAGGGCTTGATATTCATCTCTTGATAGCAATGCTTCTCGGTTAGCTACTCTTGCTTCTTCTTGAACACATTCTTCCCAAAGACTATCAAAGTGTAGCTTCTCCTTTCTGGCACAAATAGTTTGGATGAATGCATCCCAAGGTCTTGTGATACCATTAAGGGTTGTAATTATAAGTTCACATTCATCTATAGTATCTTCAACTGCTTCTAGTTGTTCTTTGAATTGTGATATTCTAGAGAAATATTCTTGAATTGTTTCTCCTTTCTGCATCCTTGTACTTTCGAGTTGAGTTCTTAGATTCATCTTCCGATTGATGTTATTTCCTTGATACATCTTGGTTAGGGAATCAAACATTTCTTTTGGATTCTTATTTGAAGCCACTTGAGGAATCAAGTGATCTTTAATAGAATTTGCAATGATTCTTTTGTCCCTAACTGTGTCCTTTTGGTGTTCTTCTTTAGCTGCAACATTGATAGGTTCTGGTACATCTTCTTTAATGAATATTTCTAGTTCATTCTCTTCAAGAATGAGTGCAATACTATACTTTTAGGCACTGAATTTTTCCACACCTTCTATCTTGTCAACAAGCTTAGTTCTTGCAGACATCTTTACCTGGAGCTAGGAAAATGACCAAAAATTGAAAATGCTCAAAATTTAATTTTGAACTTACCAGGAGGTGTAGTTGGATTTCAGAAAATCCAAAATTTTCCTCTCCAAACTTGACAAGTAGAATTATGGACTGGTACTTCTAGTTTTATGGTACCAGTGAAAACTAGGGTTTCACTTTCCAGAAGTTCTATCCATTGAAAAGGTGCGTTGAAGGTGCCAATGAGTTCCTTAGGCTAGGGCGTACTTTTCTAGATGATTTTTGGGATAAAATTCCTATTTAATAAAAAACCCTAATTTTCTTGTACAACAACAATGATGTTTTTCTTTATCTAGTGAAAGATGCTCTCTTCAGCTTAGCTATGATACCATGTTAAGGTTTAAGATATTATTAGGTTTCTTTTAAATTTACTAGATAACCATAGCATAGATAGTATCATTGAGAGAAACACAATCACAAGATACACAACATTTATCCTGAAAAACCCTCATGGGGAAGAAAACCCAACAAAAACTTCCTTAATATAGATATCCAATACAATGCCAAGACAATAAACCAAACACTAGAGAATATCCTCTACTGAGCAATGTGCCTCTCTCTCTTCCTTCTTCTCCAAATGAAACTACCAAACTTGCGCTCTAGATGATCGAATAAGTGAATGCACAAATGAGGCAGTGGCTTCCTTTATTTATACAAACTGGCAGATGCTGAAAAGGTGTCTCTTCACTGTGCAAGGCCGACTTGTCTTACGAGTGGTTAAAACCACTTTAAATTGCCTGGGGGTCGACTTCTCAATTTGCATAATATATTTAGGGTTTGACCAATCCACAAAAGGGGATTTGGTCAATTACAATGCCCGACATGATCAATCCACAAAAGGGGATTGATATAATGAATAATAAATATAATACTCTTTGCAGTTACAATATTTCAACAAGTGACATGTTAAAAAAAATTCAACACTATAAGACCATATAAAAAATAAACCCTTCACATTATGTATGGAATAAAAATGTTTGAGATTATTTCAGATTTTGAATGCCATGTCTAAATGAGTACGCCCTCTCTAGTCAATACAAATCAAGCTTTGCATATTTTCTAATTAATTAGAAACTATCACTAGCATTCATAATACACAACGTAACATGCTATATATTTATGTCATTATCAAATCACCATGAACATGATCATAAATTTCACAAATTGAATCCCTATATAATGTTCATTAAATTATCTAAACTCATCAATCTCATAGAATCTCCTATATGGAGGCTTAAACCCATTTCAGGGATGGAAGTCCTAGGGATTATAGTTTAGGGTCTTGTTACAACAAATTTTGCCTCACTCCATGCAACTTGCTTGGATGGCCTTCCATTCCCCCCTACAGACTTGAAGTCCCATTTTTGTTCACTCCAGAGAAAAAAATGCACATTTTTTTACATATACGCGCCCTATCAGTTATACAACATGCGTATACGCAGGTTGCTCCACTACAACCCGTGTACATCGAGTTTGGTGATAAAAAATTAAAAATTGTGTTGGGTTTCCATGCCATGTCACGAGATCCATGATCCTTGACCTTCCATATATTGGAAACACTTCGACTCGACCCTTCAGTTCCATTTGGAGGCTATAAATTGAGCCATATCCAAGCCTAATCAATAATTCAACTTTGAGATCAAAGACACTATGGAGAAATTTCACTTCATATTGAGTCTGCATCCCTTTGTCCTTTGAAAGTCTGAACTTCTTGTGTTAATCCCCCAATCAGTTCCTACTTTGTGATGGAGAACCTCATTGAATCATATATATGATCTTGCCTTTGTGGAGGATTGAAGTGGTGGAGGCCTAGCCAGAGAGACTTAGTTTCTTGGTTCTAATATGTGTCGTTACAAAAGTTTGTCACCTTTGTACTTCTGCTGATTATTTTAATAGAAATACTCTTTTCTCGTCCAATTGATATCTTGCAAATATTTGAATTATAATTCCATGGGTGTATTTGTCATGTATGCTAATGGATTATGCTAATTTATATGCTAACATCATATATTATCACCATATGCTTGCGTATCTTTGTTGTTGAGGAAAAGTTGCAACTATAAAGCTTTGGGTCGTGTGCTCAACAATGGTCTTCTTCGAACGTCCAGATGAGGTAGGATTTTAGCCTTATCTTGTTATCATTTCATTTATATAGCATACTTGGGATTAGAGTTGATTTCCAAGTGTCGTTCTGTTTGTTGTCGTTTACCCCTAGCCATAGAGAGATTTTCCTCGTAACAAGTCTTTAAGATAATGTCTTTAACATCATAATAATTTATTATATAACATAATCAATACACCTCAAGGCTCTTAAAAACCTAAGAAATCAATTCATTACCTCACAGGCTTCTTACCTCATCATTCACATATGCATAGTTACAAAATATAGCATAAAATTTCAATGCATTATTTATGAGAGTTTACACATCCAATGCCATAGGTCTTGTTATTCCATGGGCATATTACATTACCTTTTATCTTGACCTCAAGTTCAATAAGAATCCATCTTACCTAATGAGGAGGGTGGCCTTATAGCTATCTCTCCTGATGACTTTATTTTATAATTCCATACAAAAACAACATCACTCAAGTCCTTGAGTTAATACTACTATTCATTGCCTATTTGTTTTCTTAATTATAATAACTAGGGATCCATTCCCATTTCTATCATTTATAACCAGAATAACCAACATATAATTTCGAAGGACTATCGTTACATTTTACATTATAGAATCTATTTATAGGCATGATGCATGCATTGGCCTTGCATTTAATGAAGAATGTCTACTTATAGTAAGGGTGCGAAGTGCCTCTTCAACACCTTAGTTACTAGCATTTATATATTACTTATATTCATAAACAAAATAAAGTCATTTAAGACATATCGTAGTCCCTATTACAATATTTGTACCCAATTCCTCAAAATGTGTTACACTCAACTTATGAAAACAAACAATTGGTTAAGATATTTTATCAAACATGTTGCATGCACTCTCTTATAAAGATTATGGATTCAACCTTTAATAGGAAAAGCATACTTAATTATCTTAGAGAGAATTAGATTGAATTCACATTCAATATTGAGATATTTTATAAGATTTCCCAAATATAATACTAGAGTGTTTGTACCAAAAATCACACCTACCTACATCTTTTATTATGAGAAAAAGATGAATATTTAAAGAGCTACTTGTACATTCTTGAATTTGACAAAGCAACAAATATCTCCACAATCTTGATCTAGGTACTTCATATTTTTGGTGGATATTTCCATCCCAATGTAAATCTTCCCTCTATAAAAAAAAATCACATTGACTTAGATTACAAATTTTGAGATACAAAAAAATCATTGTATGCCTATCTTCACATGCATGCCCAAAATCACATAAAAATTCATTGAAGCATTTAAGAAAACATTTGGCATGAAACCTCAAGCTACAAAAATTTACTCATTAACACCTACATGAAATTCGTAACATTTTCTCGTAATCCATATTGAATTTATATTCATCAACATAAAATAAATATTTCATAATATAAGAGGATAAGAGAAGGAACTTATTTTTTTCACAAGCTAAGTTCCAATGCAACTGACTAAATGTGAACAAATGTCCTCCAAACCACAGGTTATACTTTTTGGATGCCACCACCTTGATTTTCTCTGAAACCACCATGGCCAAAAATATAATTATAAGACTCTCCAATCACTTTCTCCCTTTTTAGCATCTTCCAAGATCAACTAAGAAGGTTAATGCTAAGTTCTTGAATCAATCTTTCAATCAAACCATCTTTGGAACTTACTCTACGATCCCATAGAACATAGCAAGAAAATATATTCTCTACTCTCTAGTATATTAATAATACTCTTCCCCTCTACGCTCTTCAATATGTGTAGCAAGAGCCCAACCACCGTCTACTTTTAGATTTGATCTCAAGCATAGTTATGTCTCTTGGAAAACCCAAAAAGGCCAGGATTGTACATGGATTCAAGAGGATGTCTTCCTACTTAATATGGGTCCCTTTTTCCTTAGTACAGTCTTTATTCCATATCTCCATGGATTATACAAGAGGTAGCCTGGTTTTTCTTCATGTAAAGACACATTTTCTCTTCATGAAGTCTATTTTTCTCAACCCCCTCTCTCCCAATTCGAATTTCTTCCCAATAATGAATGATGTGTGTGAAAATCATCATCCCATTCCTTTTTTTGATTGCATGAAAGAAGGAGTTCGTTGCTTCGAGATAGGAGGTAGCCACCTTAACATAGAAGTTACTAAGTTCTCTCTTCTTCTTCTTCTTCTTTTAAGTTGTACCCTTCTCTTACTAGGCTTGTAATATAATTTAACATAATGTTAAAAAGAGATGAGGCAATATAATATTCACATAAAAGTTAGGATATGGCAAGGTCACGAGACATAGGTCAACCCCTTGGACCCCCTTAAATTTTCCCTTTAGTGGACTCTTATATCCTTAGGTGCTCTTCCTCAATCAACCAACCTTGGATCTTTCACTAATCTTCAAAGACAATAATTACAACCTTTCAAAATTACCATGGTAATTGTACCTCATGGTATGTAAAAAACACCTAATGAACAATGCATGTTTACATCACTTACAACATATAAAAAATTAGATCCAATACATCCAAAGGGTTTTAACCAAAATATTACATTCCCCTGCCTCTTGGAATAACACCATCCTTGGTGTTCTCTTTTCAACAATATTGCATGTCTTCATTTTTCAATTGCACATTCAATTCCATTCTCTTCATTGCATCTTTCTATCATTGTTGGATATCTTGGACACCAATGTTCAATCATTACTTATATTTTCTTGGGACATCTCCAAGACCTTTAGCATTTCAATACATCCCTAAAACAATCAACAAAGGATAAACATGCATGTCATGCCCATTTTGAGCTGCAATGTTTTCTTTTAATCATAAAAATTTCAAATTTTTAGCTAAATCACACACACACACACACACACACA
>JZKD02S2039467.1:512351-528471 GCA_000966675.3 Picea glauca | reverse complement strand
CATTTTTTGACTTCCAGAGACAGCACTTAGGCATAGTCAGTGCTGCTGATTGTAACTGTTGAGTCTAAGAGGGAGTGTTAAATATATTGTATCCTCAACAGACTAACCGTACACTTCCAGCTATACTGGACAGTTGTACCTTCTATTTTTGTCTTGCTCGAGCATATATAAGCTCAGCTATTTCCTATTGTTTGGGACTCTTCAGTTCTGTTCTATATTTCTTCATACATTTGAATATACTATTCTTTTCTCTCTGCATTTCTCTGTCCTTCACAATTTATCATGAAGGACTTGATTGTTTGGCCTTTTTTTTTTCTTTTCTTCTTCTCCCCACGAAGCAATCTGTGGTGTTCCAATGAACAAGATTCACATTTACAGTAGAAAAAGAGGTGATTCTCATATTTTCAAGGGTTCTAAAGGTCACTCTGATTTAATCTTCAGGTGACACTTTAGGGTTTCTTTAGGAAGCCTCAGTGACTCACCTTGGGCGTAGCTAGAAATATAGTCCAGAACAAAATCATAATGAGATTGTGAGTTGTCATTGGGAACTTTACACACTGATCAATGTTCAAGTGAGCTTGGCTACGAATGTCTTCCAAGTTAGATGCGATAATACACAACTCGCTTCAGCATTCACCCAATATTGGCCCAAGGGTTCTTTCTATGAAACCAAGTGGTGTAAGGCACGGTAATGCTTTCCAACAGACACAAAACTAAAACTCTCCAAGGGAGAATCTTTAAAACTTGGACCTAGAACCTGTGTGAAAGATGGTGATGCTTAACGATTGAAGTCTCTCGGTGATGGAAAACCTTACTCAACGAAAATTTACTCAGCAACTTTCCAGTCTTAAAAAAAAGGGTAAAATGACAGCGCTATGAAGGGCAAGGCGTCGTCACACCAGTGGCCAAAACGTAGCCTTAATAAAATAAAACTTTTCCATCAAATTCAGGAATTGCAGGGTTAAATAACACGTTTTTGCATAGCCGGTATGCTAATATATATAAAAAAAAAACGCAGACAGGAAAATTTAAAATGTTTTTCAAATGCCAGAATACCGAATATAACAAAACCTCACCAAAAGGGGAATTACATTGTTGTCAATAATATAAAAGAATATCGTTGTACAAACATCCAAGGAAATAAAAGAATAAAATGATTTTCTGTAAGATGTAAAGAGAAGACAGAACATTCAATGTAAAAGGGAGACGTTGTGGTTTGATTCAACATCATAGAAAAATAAAAACATAATCACTCTACAGATCGTTAATACACGGACAAGAAAAAGGTAATCTCTCATCATCAATCAATAAATCGTTGGGTCGAATATCCGCATTAAGGCACAAGACAACAATCAACCAAGGACAACAAAATGGTAGACAACTGAGAGGTTTGTCCTCCGCTTCATCATCCTCGCACAAAAAAGCAGGGCATTGAGATCCATAGGTATTTTAACGCTAAGGCGACGACCGTAGATGAGGCTCCTAGCTGACTGCTCAGGTGAGGACTAGTGAGCTAGGGACGAAGGCTAAACAACCACGAAGGTCACAATCAACACAGCAAGGTGGTCACGGTTTGAGAGTTATGGTCTTATGAAGTTGGAGGACCCCCATATGAAGGCTTGAAGCCCCCAAGGTCAAAAAAGTAAAAGTGCTTGAAAAGAAGAAATCATTATTTAAATGATAATGTAAAGTGACAAAATCAAGGTGGATTATTTAAATGATAAAGTAAAGTGACAAAATCAAGAAGGAATATTTAAATGATAAAGTATTGGAAAACTTTCTATTCATGGAAAGTGGTTAACCCTAAAATAAGGAAAATAGGTTAAGTGACCTAGAAATGGGTTAAGTAACCTAAAAATGGGTTAAGTGACCTAGAATATGAAAGTATAAATAAGAAGCTAGGATCTCTTGTAAAATGTACATTTGGTGAGAATTCTTGTGGATCAATGGAGAGCTTCTTGTGAATATCTTGTGGAGTATTAATGGAGAGCTTCTTGTGAGAGCATCCTATTGGTGTGGATCTCTTGAGCATGATTGGAGATCTATTCTGAGGAAGAGAGCGAGAGGAGGATCTCATGGACACATCAAAGTTTCAGCAATGTTGGAGGTCTTGACGACAAAAGTCTCAGATTCACAGAAAACCCTATTTTCTGATGCCCATGCAGGCTGTCTGTGTATAGGGTGCATGTACACGTGGGCTGGTTGTGTATAGGGTGAATGTATATGCGGGCTGACTGTTTACATGGAGTGTGGACTGAATAACCTCATGGAGATTTGTGTTTGAGCTGGTGCCAAGCTCTTGGATGATGATGCAGGTTCCAGATCTGCATTCTATGGCCTTAGATCTATCATTAAGACACTGGTATGGTTACATTATTGTCTTGATAGATACTCTTGTTTTATATGTTGTGAATTATTAGAGAATTCTTGGTATGGCTTCTATGATGTGGCTCAGTTTGGTTGATTTGGTTAATGGAGTGAGCAACACTCTTATGATTCAGTAGTGACATGATTGCTATGGTATATTAGTTATTTATACATGATTGAGATAGCATTCATATTGATTTGTTGTGGAGCATGAACAAGCTATTGGAGAGCTTGGAAGTGTTATGATTGGCTATGGGTCAGTTTGGACAGTGGAAGACAGAAGAGAAAGTGATTGCAGGTTGCAGAGGATCTGAGCATGTGAAGAAAAGAAAAACCCTATTTGCTAAGAAGCATAAGCTTGTTGCATTATACACTGGCTATGTTCACACACGGGTTGTAGTGAGCCAGAGCGCGTGCACACGCGGGCTGCACTATTGACAGGTCATGTACTTTTTCATAGGTTGATATCTGTTGAGGATTGTTGCCTCATCTCAGTTGGTTCTGAGAATGTAAGCTGAGTCTTGCATAGAGAGCTGGTTCTCTTGTAGAGTTTTACTCTATTCAGTTGTTGTTGATAAACCCCAAGGATTGTAGTCTATAATAAAAAGAAAATTATACATACATCTTGCGTTCTTTGTGTTCATTGTGATGATGACTTGTTGATGATATATTGTTGATATATGTTGTTGATATGTTCTTACATCTAACTGGTTATAAATGACAGCAATGGGTAATGAATACATGTTGAATGCTAATTGATGAGTTTTAGTGCAAGAGGGAAGTTTTGGGAAAAAGAGCCCCACACTCATTCACCCCCCCTCTAAGTGTGGTAGGTGTGTCCAAAAAAATGAAGAGAGCGTACCGTTGCCTAATCGCCCGCTATGAATGACGTCATGCGTGCTCCGTGCAACTCCCGCTCACCGACCATTGAGACTTCACTGATACCTCCCAGCCAATGCTAGGGGTACTCTTATTCTCCCTTAGCCCCTTGACCCGCAAAGGGGCTACACACACTATTCAGAGGTTCGACTAGCTCCCAACTCGCCTTGCAAGGCTAAGCTACCACTCTTCACCGAGCTGGGTATCCCAACTCCCACAAGTTAAATCAGTCAAGTAGATATTTTTGCAGTGTAATGTTACGCAAACAAAAGATGCCCTTCAACCTTCTCCTTCCCTCATTATATAGAATTTCGAACTTCCTTTCTTTCCTAAAATCTCATTTAATTAAAGTTTTAAAAATAAATTCCTAAAAATTTCTCTCCGTACAAGTGTCCCGCATCCCCTACATTCCTCCATAAAATAATTTCTTTAATTAATTTATTATCTTTATTTCCCTCACCCACCTAGAGTTACTCCTAGAATCACTCCTAGGTGTCCCCAAATTCTCTTACAAGTTTTAATGACCTTCCCCTTATTAAATTGCTACTTCAGTTTAAATTAGAAATCTCTTAAATGGTAGATACTTTTACTACGTTCGAATTTCCGCTTTTTCCCTTAAGTTCCCTTTTTCCCTTTTTAAGTCTACCTATTTTCCTAGTTTCCTAAAATTTTAGATTTTCCTACTTTCCCATTTTTAATTAGAACTCAAAAAGGCAAGTGTGGAATTTAACCCTTTTTCCCTTTTATCTTTTAATTAAAATAAATTTAAATTAAATAAAACCATTAATTCCCTTTTTAAATTTTAATTCAACAGATTTTTCCTTTTATGAATAAATTTAATTTCTTACTCCCTTCGTGTTACAATATTTAACAAAGATTATAATTATTATTTAAGTTCTTTATTATTATTATTATTTTTTTTATAGAAAGACAAAATTCTACCACTAGCGTAATTTAGACTTAGACCTTAGATTTTTGCACTAGGTGACATTTAATTAGGTAATTCGTTTTAAAAATACTTAACACGTTATTTGTTCTAAGGCCAACTAGGTTCTTTCCTTTATCATCAACCACGCGATGTGCCCTTTAGGACGCACTAGGTGCTCCAAGGGTGCCACTCACCTCATCTGTTCCCTCGCGCGACATGCCCTTTAGGATGCACTACGTGCTCCAAGGGTGCCACTCGCCTCTTGACTGACTTGGTAGACATCAAAAACCCCTGGAGTCAAAACTCTACCAGGTGAATTTGTTGGAGACTAAGGGCTTCTAAGGAATAAGGCCCCTGCCTTATTGTGTGCCCCTTAGAATCATTGTGAGCGACTGTCACTGTCTACCCTCACGGCATCGTGGGTCCTCTCGAACTAGGTAATCGTTAACCTACAGTTCGGGCCATGATGAGAGTGCTAGTAGGTTGTGGCAGGGTTGTTGTCCACACCTCTCCCTCAATATCTCTGGTACTAGTGCATGACCCCTTTACTCCACATGTGAGTTTGGTTGGAAAGCTATCGTTAGCCTGCATCATCAATAAATCATGTCAGAACATATCCATATCATATCATCTAATCAGATGCACTAATATCATAGTAAAAACAATGAAACCCCAATGGTAAATTCCTCGACTCGATCCAGAGTCCAAGGGGTTCCATCGATGCCTCTGCATCCTCGAGGTCCAAATCTGACACACTCAGTAAAACCAAGTCAATAGCACCTGTCTATGTCAATGCAATAAAACAACATATCATCAACCCATAATGCCTCATAATCAAAATCAAAAGTTTTAATAGCATGATAATCCGGATCACTTGCGAGCAAGTGTCCTCAAATAATAAGTTCACTTAGTGCACCAGAGCGGGATGTTACAAAATAAATAAATAAATGTTAAACTGATATTAAACTGAAAAAATTAATTATCTTGTCCTAACATAAATAAAAATAACTCAACAGACTTACTTTTTAAATGCATAACACATTTATTCCATTGAAAATTCTTCTGACCTAACACGTGATAATATACTTATGATAAGTTTATCATCCTTCACTCCTTGTATTTATCTCCATGGTCTTATAGTCATATCATTAGGAATATTTCTTATGTCAGGACATGCCTTACTTGTGCCACATATCAATGGTTTATCCTTCTTAACTCTCTGATTTTTTATACTAACATTTTCCCATAGGGTGAATATTTCATCTATCAAATCCCATACCTTTCCAGTTCTAAATCCCAATTGAAAATAGTTATCCACAACTCTAAATATATCACTTCCTTTGCGATATTTTTCTTTATTTTCATCATCAAGTGGGAATCTTATTTCCATACAACATTTCTTCTGAAACTTAACATCAACATTTGATCTCTCCCCATGGCATATTTCAGAAACTTCATTATGGATAAATCTCACCCTTTGACTGAAGTTCATAGACATTTTGTACTCATTGTCTATGTTATGATCCCATGCCAGTAACTTTGCTTCTGAATTTGATAAAACCGACATAAATTATGCATTTGACTTTCTCAAAAAGAGGATTGTTGGGATATTCTTGCATCAATTCTCTTCTAGCCTCTGCAAAATGATTTCCTTCAATCACATAATATTTGTAGTCAAAACATTTTGATCTATCAAAATCTTACCTCGTAGGAACTTCCATTGGGTCAACAAGAACTAGGTAGTCAACCACATGTGCATATGGATTGTATCTAATCAATGCTTTCAAATTATGAATATGCAAGTGATGTGGTTTTCTAATTTTCTATTTTTCCTGCCCTTCTGTGGGTTTATAAAGTTGTTTCACATTCAACTGAAATGTGTGGCCATCATCAACAAAGTTTGTTGTCCTCATTCTATTTCAAATGGAATTTTGTGTTGTTTTCATAATACCATCCTCTAGATCAACACATGGTGTTATTATTTTTCTGCTACCTTTAGAACTTTGTAACGAACCTCCTGTTCGTCACGACATCAACCTCTCATAACAAGTGCAATTTTTTTTTTTTTTTTGTGTGTGTGTACAAGGGTAATAAAGACATTATACTCCGTGTCGCAACACAACGATAAGCATGATGCATGCAACTGCAACAACAACATGATGACCTAAGATGCACATCAAGCACCTTAAAGCAATGAACGAAAATCATCCGACAAATACAAGACAAACTACCTTCTCGTCCCACCTTGCAATGGTTAGGACCTCCAGGACACATAAGCAATGCTCAAGCCCAAGCTCCCATCGATTTTGACCATTTAAGGTCTCAGGGCTGGCGATTGTTCTGAGGAACAAGGAGGTGTCTACATTTCCCCCTCCGAGACAATCTACCACGCTGATTGAGCTAAAAACAACATCAATGCTTAACAAAAATTCGATCCATCAACTCTAAAATCAATAGCCAAGGGTGAGAGTAATCATTACTGTTAACCATCATACATAAATTTTAATTAACTGCACATTAATAAACTAGTTCTAAATCAATCCACCATCATCAATATTTATTAACGCATTAGAACACAATTTAAATCAATCATTTTATCTACAAGGCGCAAGAAATCTAATTTACCAACCAAACACAATCAATCATACATCTAGCTAAATCAACAGAGTCTACAATCATCGATCTCATCATAGAGTAATCAAGTTTACAAATGAGGGTAGAAAAGTTTAATCAATCTAGATTATTATAATTGCAGTCCTAATACCAATATTTTAGAACCATTTATTTTATCATGACAAAATTACAATTAACGCTACAAGTAATGAAATGTCTTGTATGTATCAAATATATATTAACTTAATGTCAATATATCTGTAGTATAATTCTTATTAAGTAACATCTAATTAAAGATGTGTCAATTACATTTGTTAATTATATGCTAAAATCAAGGTAGATAAAATGATGCTCTCAAATAAAGAAAAATTATCCAATATCCATCATAAAAATTTCTCTTATGGATCACTTGTTAACTTATCAAGAATGACACTAAGATTCCTTTACCTTCACAATGAGTTAGTATAACATGCACTTAAGGAGACAAGTCTTAAGGATAGTTCAAGGTTTAAGGTTTAAATGTTGAATAATTGTTAATACACCCATAAGCCCAAGCATTCCCAGAGCATCTCCTTTATATAATAAATCATTATTATATATGTGAAGTACATATTAATCCAAACAATTGACTTTACTACATGCAAATGTTATCATTATGATTATTTACTTAACCACACATGTTTTCCCTGGAAAATAACCTTAAAGTAATTAGTTGCAATTTGTAGGCTCTATTTGAGACATGGTCTTAGTTATTAGGTTACAACTTTACATAATTCAATAACGATAAAAGGGGTAATGAATTAAACTTGCTTGTTAATCGACTACATGTCAAGTGGCTTGCATGTGATTATAAGAATAATATCACATAAGGAGAACGAATAGATATTAGGTGTGTCAATATTAAAAATAAAACAAAAAGGCATTAATGAGATAAGTTAATGATTTCACAGATTTCAAGGTCAGTGATATAACGCAAAATCTGAGATTGCCACAAAACTGCCATCATAACTACTGCATCCATGAATTAGCCATAGAAACTTGCCATAAAATTTACCAGTCACGCCATCGGGATTGCTACAAGTCTAATTTAATAATATCTTCCATAAAAGTTGTCATAAAAATTGCCACCATACAGTTTTCCATAAACTGTGCCAGGAAAATTACTACCAGTCACGCCATAGATAGTTGATTATGTTAGGAAAAAAGGAAAAACAATCGCATTCAACCAGAAATCAAAATGCAGCTCATTACTCTGTAAAAACATGAGAAGAAAAAGGGAAACAGATGCAACCATTCATCAAATGAATCGCAGTCCAGCAGGAAGACAAGGGCATAGCTGGATTGGCACACATAACAGTCGTTACAAGGAATCGTGGGCAGTGTTGTGATTGACACCAGAAAATCACTGTATTAACCCAATTGGAAATCGTGGACCAATTCGTGGACCCCTCCCCGTCAATCACTTGCAGTGGACTCGCTATCCTATAAACATTATGAAACGTAGAGAAACATGATAAAATCGCTATCCCACAACATTATAAAATCGTAGAGACACAATATAAAATCGTAGAGAAATCGCTGGAATATGTAATTGCTTTCTGAAATAAGGGTGTATGCATTCATTAGTGTAAACATAAATGCCTTTTGAAATAAGGGAATACACAATCACTATTTAATTAAATGAATGAATAGGCAGTCAACAATTCGACTTGGGAGTAGCTATACAGGTGACTCGACTCGACTATTACAGAAAGCATCAAGTTTGAAAATGTCGGAGTATGTTGCCATTAAAGCATGAATAAAAAAAGCACTGAGTTATTCAAGCATGCAGGGAAGCGATTTTATCTCTTAGCATACAGACACATCGCCCAAAAGGATTCATCAATGCACAAATTCCTGGTTAAAAAATTCGTCCATCACTCCCAAAAAATGCAGAAGAAATGGACATCAATAAACAATCAAGAACGAAAGACACTTTGTTACCTCTCTGTCGATGGTCAAAAATTAGGTAAATGATGTTTAAATGCGTGAATGCAATTCTTTTAAATTAATCTAAGAAATGGTTATAGCCATCAGATGTTAAATAAAAGAAAAAATTTACTGAGAGGATTATCATAATGCCGCACGACTGTTCTGAATTGTTGGAACATTAAAATCTCTCAGTTGACTTTAAGGCCCTCTATTGTCCGATGATGGTGGGTTGCAAGGATTAGTGTTACAAATTTTTCGGTTACAAATTTTCTTTCAACAGCTCATCAAGCACATGGAGAACCCTCTACCGAGGGAAACCTTAGAGGTGAAACAACATCGGGACATTCCAGCAAGGTAAAAAAAAAACCTGCACAATGGAAGGAAGGGCCATGCCAATCAACAAAATTCCGGTTGAAAGAAACACTTCTAGGCACAAGATACACATTCAGTCAAGGAAAGATAAAAATTCAGTCAAGGACAATTAATCATATGTAGATGGATACCAGGTGCGTCCTTTGCTTCACCATCCTCACACAGAAAAGGGGGGCATTGAGATCCATAGGTATTTTAACGATAAGGCGACGACCGTAGATCAGGCTCCTGGTCGAATGCTCAGGCGAGGACTGGTGAGCTAGGGATGAAGGATAACAACCTCAAGGTCACAATCATCACACAAGGTGGTCACGACATGTGGGAGGATGAGGGTCACGGAATCAATCAACCAACCATTCAGCTAGGCTATAAGAATTCCAGTCATGAAACTAGACAACCGTTTTCCTACCCACTACACATGCAGATCTAAAACATACATCCTACAACATTCTATCAATCAACTGAAAAAGCATAATGTTCCCTGTTCACCGGCTCCGAGTGACATCTGCGCACTCCGTGCAACTCCGCTCGCTGACCATAGAGACTACACTGGTACCTTCCAGCCAATGCTAGGGGTACTCTTCTTCCCCCTTAGCCCCTCGAGCCACAAAGGGGCCACACATACTATCCAGAGGTTTTGTCTAGCTCCCATCTCTCCTTGCAAGGCCGAGCTACCACTCCTCTCCGAGCTGGGTATCCCAACTCCCACAAGTAAATCAGTCAAGTAGATATTCCTGCAACGTAACGTTATGCAAACAAAAGATGATCCTTTCTCCTTCTCCTCCCTTTCTTTTATAGAGTTTTGAACTTCCTTTCTTTCCTAAAATCTTATTTAATTAAAGTTTTTTAAAAATAAAATCCAAAAATTTCTTCTCCGTACAAGTGTCCCTCACCCCCTACGATCCTCCATGAATTAATTTCTTTAATTAAGTAATTATCTTTATTTCCCTCATCCACCTAGAGTTACTCCTAGAATCACTCCTAAGTGTCCCTAGATTCCCTTACAGGTTTTAAAGGCTTTCCCTATTATGAAGTTGATAATTCAGTTTAAAATTAGAAAGCTCTTAAAAGTAGATTCTTTACTAAGTTGACTTCCTGTTTTTTCCCTTAAGTTCCCCTTTTTCCTTTTTGTGTTACCTCTTTTCCCTAGTTTCCTATTTTTTTTATTTTCCTTCTTTCCCCTTTTACTTAGAAATCAAAAAGGCAGGTGAGGAATTTAAACCCTTTTTCCTTTTATCATTAATTTAGTATCCTTTAAATTATCAAATGATAAAATAATTAAATCCCTCTTTACTTTTATATCCACAGATTTTATTTCTTATTAATAATTTAATTTCTTAACCCTTCATGTTGCAAAATTTTATGAAGACCATAATTATTACTTAAATGGTTTTTATTTTAAATTTTGTTATTTTATTTCATTTTATATTTTTTTTTATTCATTATTTTTTTTTTTAAGGTAGACAAAATTTTACCCCTAGTGAAATTTTAGACTTAGTTCTTAGATTTTGTACTAGGCGACATTAATTAGGGAAATTGTTTTAAAATTTATTAACCTGTTATTTGCCTTAGGGCCATCTAGGTTCATCCCTCTATCATCATCAATGCGACATGCCCTTCAAGACGCACTAGGTGCTCCAAGGGTGCCACTCGCCTCATCTGTTCCCTTGCGCGACGTGCCCTTCAGGACACACTATGTGCTCCAAGGGTGCCACTCATCTCTTGAATGATTGGTAGACATCAATAACCACTGGAGTCAACACTCCGCCAGGTGAACTTGTGGGAGACTAAGTGCTTCCAAGGAATAAGGCCCCCACCTTATTGCACACCCCTTAGAATCATCATGAGCGACTGTCGCAGTCTTCCCTCACGACATCGCGGGTCCTCTTGAACTAGGTAATCGTTAACCTATAGTTCGAGCCATGGCGGGAGCGCTAGTAGGTTGTGGCAGGGCTACTGTCCACACCTCTCCGTCAACATCTCTGGTACTCATGTGTGACCCCTTTACTCCATATGTGAGTCTGGTCGACAAGCTATCGTTAGTCTGCATCATTAACAAATCATGGTAGAACACATCCACATCATATCATTTAATCAGATGCACTAATATCATAGTAAAACAATCAACCCCCAAATGGCACACTCCCTAAGTCGATCCGGAGTCCAAGGGGTTCCATTGATGCCTCTGCATCCTCAAGGTCCAAAACCCTGCACACTCAGTAAAACCGAGTCAATAGCACATGTCTATGTCAATGTAGTAAAACAACATGTCATCAACCCATAACGCATCATCATCGAAATCAAAATTTTTAATAGCATAAAATCTGGATCACTTGTGAGCAAGTGTCCTCAAAGAATAAGTTTGCTCGGTGCGCTAGAGTAGGATGTTACAAACTTTCACTATAATACTCTAAGCTAATGATGGCTTATTGAACATTATGAACATTTGTTTTCTTCCTCTTATGATTTAAATGTGTTTAATCTAAATCAATGATTTCTTCATAATCAATAGGAATAGACTCATCATCAACCATCTCTCTTTTGTGTTTATCTTGTTTGTTCTTTTTGTGAGAAGGAGTGATAACCTCACTGGGACCAATATCAATAAGATATTCATTTGGAGTTTCCTCATTTTCAAATGTAACCCTTTTAGGATTTCTAGAATGAAGATTTTTGTTTCTTCTTTCATGTTCTTCTCTCTCTACTCTTGCAGGTTCAACCTCCATTACTTTTTATTTCTTTTTCCTTCCTTCTTGTGTCTTTTCAATATGAAAAACGTTGATGACATTCATGATGTCATTCTCTGTAGAGTACATCCCCACTAACATATGTGAAAGTCATTCAACAAAATCATGTAATAATAAAATATAAAATTTTCATGTTAAATAAAATAAAAAAATTACCATGATACTAAAAATAGTAAACGACACAAAAATATTAAAACATTACCATGATACTAAAAATAATAAATGACACAAAAATAGAAATAAAAAACTTACATTGTTTTTCTCAATGTCATCAACAATGGATGCACATAATTATGAAAAACATTCATTCTTGTTATAATTGTTCAATTTGAAACAATATCTAAACTTGATATAACTTCCCCCTTGTTTGACAAGTGCATAAACAATATTTGTGGCTAGCACCAAACATATATCTCATAACAAGCCAAGTGCCTGATAATTTCCTTGCACATGTTCTAATTCGGAACAATACAAATGTATATGATCTCAAATGTTTCCTTGCTTGTCTTTAACAAACCAAGAATATTCTTGTTTGTTTTCACCTTCTCTAACATTCTTCATTGCTCTTGATAGCTCAGGTGTTATTCTATCATTTTGTTGCCTAACATTGATGGAGGTTTTAGTTGCATTTTTTGATTCCATTATTGCAGGTTGTGATCCAAATATATTCATAGATAATCTCTTTCCTTCCATTGTCCTATATTAATATAAAATAAAAAAATTAGGTATTTCACATTATAATAAACTAAAAAACACAACATTGATTATAAAAGCTAATTTAAATATATATATATATATACATGTGTAATATGTAATCCATATTATACATGTGTAATATGTAATACATATTACCTATCTGTAATATGTATTACATATTACATATTACAAATATGTAATACATAATACATATTACATTTATGTAATATGTAATATGCATTACATATATGTAATACATATTACAAATTTGTATTATGTATTACATATTACATATTTTTAATATGTATTACATATTACATATACGTAATATGTAATATTACATTTAATATGTATGTTAAGCCCTAAATAGTGGTTCATTACCCCTTAATTGGGGCATATTACATTAGTAATGTTATTTTATTTATGTTGTCTTGAGTCCATTAGTTGTAATTGTACCTCCTAGTCTCCTATATATACCAAGGAGACATTTTCATTTGGAATCATCTTATATTTTCAAATTTATGTGGGGTATAAGGAGGTTTCCCCCTCAAAGAGGCTTGTTACCTAAAATTCTCTCTTTTTCAAGGCGTTGAGTACTTATTCTGAGGTTTTTCTGTGCTATATTGATATTTGGTTCTTAACATATGGTATCAAAGCTCAAGGTCTTGGGGTTTCGCTACTACATCTGAGACACCTTGGATTTTTTTATATAACTTTATTTATACAACATTTCAGGAGGAATGGATTGGATAATATTTAGTAGATGGATCAAGGTACATTGGGTTAAAATTTCATCTCTTGAGGCCTTACACTTTCTGATCAGGGGATCAACATTTGCTCAAAAATTCAAAGTGTTCGGAATCACTTCAAATCAGAGGAGAGCATTAGCCTCATCATTGTGAACCCAATGCAACTTGTTTGGGTTCAAATGGACATCGGGAGCGAGAGATATCGCGTTCTGTTCAAAATGGCAAATAGGCAAAAAAAAAGGAATGCTGACTGTACAGTCCGTACAGTCCGTACGAACAATGACGTGGTAGACCGTATGGATGATGTGGCAGACCGTACACTGACATGGCAGACAGTTGGCATATGGCATGTTTTGTTGGCAACGAATGGGAATGCAACACGTGGCCCAATCAAAGGCCGCCACGTGTCACTTGTTTATTTGTTAAAACCTTTGCACTCAACAGGAGTCGACCCCGTGACCTCCGGGCATGGTAAATCTTTGGGAAAGGCCACCCAACCGGTGCACCCACACATGTTCCTTGTTATGTATGTGGGAAACATTATATTTAACATTGTTATAATGTGCATTTGGGCGTGGGGCAGGCCGGGGCTAAGCCCCGACCCATGGTCATGTATTGTATTGTATGCGACCAACGCTACGGTGTTTACCACCGTAAACATATATTATAACCATTTTTTATTGCATATGATTTGGCATACCATGTGACCACTACCAATGCGCACGGGTTTGACATATGGTTTCAACGGTTGCTAAACATTAGCCCTGTTGTGTGTTGGCGCGCGGTCGTATGACTGCCATGTGCCCACGGGCCTTGGTAGTTAGGGCCAGCACATAAACGGTTCGATAGTTTGGACCGGTGGTGCGGTTGTGCCTGGTTCCAGGTTTTTACGCTATAAATTGCTTATGGGCTAGGTTGAGCAAGAGGAGATGCATTTTGTAGTTGTAGAGACAACAAGCTTGAAGGGGAGACTTCAAGGAAGCCTAACTTCTTCACTTTTTGGCCAAACGAGGTGCCGAAAAAGCCCAACTAGGGGTTTGTGGACGTTCTAAAGCCATTGGAGTAGTCTATTGGTCATTTTGAGTATTGTAAAGCACGTTTTTGAGCACTTTGAGCAAATAATACTAATGATCCATTGGAAGTTGTACCAGGAGATGTAGCCCAAGAGAGGGGTGAACTCCTTTATCATTTGTTGTGTTAAGTGTTTTATGTTCATTGATTATGTTGTTGTTTATATGAATCTTGAATGAGTAAATCTTATTAGAGATGTGTTTGCAAAGTTGATCCATTTTCTTTTAACACATAAAATTTAATTTGCAAATATTTTCAAGATTACAAGTCTTCTTCATTTTTAGATCAAGTTGGTATCAGAGCACTGGTTTTTGAAGACTTGATTATTTGCAAGTGTTTTTTTTTTTGATGCTCACAAGGTTGAAACTCACAAGAGGAGAAGGTCAACTTGTAGAGCCAAGTTCTCATCCTTCAGGGAGGAAGCATATACCATCACCGCAAGTTTCAAGGAGGTATTCACCAAGTATGTCTCATGAAGAGAGTCATAAACATGTTCCTGTAGAAGATGAAGATCTCAGAAAGGTTTTCATGGAAATGAGAGAGATGATAAAGATCTTGATAGAAAGGAATACAAGGTTGCAAGGTGAAGGCTCCAACCCTTCAAAGCATAAGGGAGACA
Organism: Picea glauca; assembly: GCA_000966675.3. NCBI lineage: Eukaryota > Viridiplantae > Streptophyta > Pinopsida > Pinales > Pinaceae > Picea > Picea glauca. The sequence goes on along the minus strand of JZKD02S2039467.1, from coordinate 513,459 downwards.
GTGGTGATAAAACTCCAAATGGAAATGGAGGGAATGGTGCCTCTCCACCACTCTCTTCTCCATCTTCTTCTTCTTCTTCTTCTTCTACTAGTTCAAGACCTCTTTCGAATTATTCAAAGGGACATGGTAAAACTCCTTCACAAATTCCTTCATTAAAGCTTGATATTAAATTCGAATTTCCAATATACAATGGAGAAGTTAATGCTGAGAAATTAGATAATTGGATACATCAGATTGAGGTATATTGTAGGATACAAAAAATTCAAGATGATGAAACCAAAATTCAGATTGCTTCTTTAAGATTGGATAGTGAAGCACTCGTTTGGTGGGAATCCAAGACTCAGGAGGACATGAAGAAGCATGGTAAAATTTTAACCTCTTGGAATGATTTTATTGTTGCAATTAAAAGACAATTTTACCCATTGGCATATAAGCAAAAGGCTACTATGGATTGGAAAAATTTTAGACAAGCTAAAGGATAGAATGTACACAGCTTTACTCAAGAATTCAGGAGAAGAGCTTTGGTTTTGGGAGTAGATTTGTCTTCTCAAGAAACTTTACTCAAATACATTGGAGCTTTACATAGTTATTTGAGACATACTATATTCATGTTTAATCCTTCAAATCTAGATGAAGTTTGTGTTCAAGCTACTCATTTGGAAGCAAGAGGAAGGAACGATATTGATGAGGGTAACAAGAATCCTTTCATCCATGGAGATAAAGGAAAGAAGAAGTTCAAGGGCATTGGAAAAAGAATGTTGTTGTTAAGAAAGAGGGAGAAAATTTCACATGTAAACATTGTTCAAAAGATGTCCATGATGAAGACCATTGTTGGAAACTTCATCCTGAAAGAAGACCCAAAAATTATGGCAACAACAACAAAGGGAAGTCAAAAACTGCTGCAACCGTTCAACATGATTTAGGTGCTGATTCGGGTGATGAAACAAAGATCACAGCTATGGGTTATCAAGGTAATGGTTCTATTGCAAGTATTAGTTCTTCAAGTAACAATAATATCAATGTAACTCGACAAGAAAAAGAGAGAATTTAACTTTTTCACATAAGGGTTGTTTCAAAGCATACTAAGATAGATACTCTATTTGATACT
>JZKD02S2039467.1:444233-454875 GCA_000966675.3 Picea glauca | reverse complement strand
AGACATTTTCATTTTGAATCATCTTGTACTTGAACATTTAAGTGGGGTAAAAGGAGGTTGCCCCCTCAAAGAGGCTTATTATATGAAATTATCTCTTTTTCAAGGCATTGAGTACATTTTCTGAGGTTTTTCTATGCTATATTGATATTTGGTTCTTAATATATGGTATCAGAGCTCAAGGTCTTGGGGTTTTGCTGCTACATCTGATACACCTTGGAATTTTCTCTATAACTTTTTTTCTACAACGTTTTAGAAGGAACGACTTGGTGGATATATAGTAGACGGATCAAGGTACGTTGGGATCAAATTTCATCTCATGAGGCCTTATACTTTCGGAGATAAATCCTATACAAGATAGGGTTCTGGAATCATCCTGAACTGAGTCATTGCAAAATTTTCTCTATAAAACAATTTATGTAATGTTTCACACCATGAACTCCAGAGGATATTCAAAGACATTAGTAAGGAATCTGTGGTAAAATTTTCATCTTCTGGGTCATATTAAATTTGTAGATACACCCTGTGTAAGATAGGGTATCTGACTAGTCCTTGTTGTTGGGAAATAATACACTACGGACTAGCAAACTAGGGTCAGATTTGCATGCAGATTTTGACCTTAAAGAAATGACCTTCTAACCTACCACCCCAAAACTTAAATCCCTCTTTCAAGACCCATGCACGGAAAAGCAACTACTAACCTTTTTACTGATGTTTGGTGTAGATCCTCCATTGCGCTTTGCCCACTTACTTGCGCTGATCCTTCCAAAGTTAACCTGCAATCAAGACAAAACACTATGCATGCATGCTATTTTTCTACTTGAGGGTTAGAAATTAAGTATAAATTGCACAAATCATAAATAACTCATGCATTGGGACGAGAAAAGTATTCTTTTATTATTTTCAAAATGAATCAACTTACAATAAATGTTGAGACCGACCACCGTTCCTTGATCCTAATCCTGGGCTCCTCCTCTTCTTTTTCCTCCAACTGCTTTGCGTTAATTCTCCTCAGGCTTGAGGAATGGCTAAAGGGTTGGGACAAATGGATTCAGCAATTGGGCAGAGTTTCTTTGCTATGATTTTCCTCCTCCAAATAGTACCCCTACCCCTTCTTTTATAGGCTAGAAGGAGCTAGGGTTTTGGACGAACTCTCGGCCATGCATGGCTAGGAGTTTTAGTTAACTGACCCATAGCTTTTTGTCCCATCGGCAACTTTCCTTTTTTTGTGATTCTGAAGGTACACGCGGGCTGTAGTGGGCCTGCTAGCACTTACTTTTAGATAAACACGGGCTGTAGTGGGCCAGCTAGCGTGTACTTTTAAAAATGGAGTTATTAGAAGAGTTGTTCAGTAGTCTTTTGGCAATGAAGGGATATGAGTTGTCCTGATGCCAGGTAAGCATGTGTGGTGCAATTTAGGGTTATAATAGATGCCCCCTAATGTGTGAGGTCAGAAGAGCATCCGATGGCCGAACTACATTACCAATCTTTTACCAATATTTACTGATGTGCTGAATGAGTGAGCCTAAGGATCAGGAACCAGAAGGTGCCATATACAAAATAACAAATGTCTCACTGAGGCGGGCATACCCATGCTCGGGATAAAATAGAACCATGGATACCAATCAAATACACTATAGATCCATGTCAAATAACTATAAAGAGTAGCCGTGAATAATACACAACGGAGATCCATCTCGAAATCAGAAAGATATACATATAGAGTATCCATCTTCCAGAAGTTGATTTGGCCTGATGGCTGTACTTCAGAGCTCGAGCAACAACTTCAAAATATTCTAAAACTCGGGTAGGAGTGTAATATGAGTGTACGACTGGACTACCCAGAGGTCTTCGATGGCTTGTCGGTTATGGACTTGATAATCTTGATGATCGGACTGAAAGCTTCAGTGATTTTGAACAAAGACTTGATTGGACGTTCAGGATGGTTGGGTATGCGGACAAGAGACATAATGCAGAGGGGCTGACTCAAGCTTAATGACAAAACTTCCCTTGGATAATAGCACGACAAGTGATAAGACTCAGGCAACATATATGTTAATCATAAGTCTACGAAGCAGGAGGCAACGCAATCTCTCCATATGTTTGGAAGAGTAACCAAACGGTGGAGGACACAAATATATATAGAGAGAATAAGCTTCATAAGGTCGTACTACATCCCATAGTCTGATGATCAAACGGACAGATGTGCTTCATCCAAGGGCGACTCATTATGCTGCCAATAAAGAAAATACTTTTCCCATCCTCTTTTTGGGGTATATTTGATTTTTTTTTGTTCTATTTGATGATTTGTGAAAAAGAATAAAGGAATATTACATTACAATGGAGGAACGAGTACTGCAAACATACAAGCTCAAGGCGCAAGGACAAGACTGATGTTCTAGGGAAATGATACTCAGGAAAAATCCTCTAGCGGCCAAAGGTGTTAAGACGCAGAAGCAAACTGTCACAAGGCTGGTGGATAAGGTATGCAAATGCGGTTGATAGAACACACAATGGTAACGTCCTTCGATGTAAGTTTAACGAGCCCAGAGAAGGTAAGATCGGTAGTTTTTCATGTTTAGAGAGTCTGAAAAATCATAAAATGAGACTCCGTTGGGGTATCTTTTTCGACAATAGTCTAGTCGGTTCGAAAAAGGGATAAACTAGCATCGATTAGACGTCAATTCAAAACCATTTTAACGAGTGTGAAAAGGACAAGATCACTCAGCTATTTTTTCACTTTTAAGGAGTCTGAAAAAAGATTAACTATGGACTCCATCAAGAATGTTCTTCTGGACCATTTTAACGAGTGTGAAAGAATAAGGTCACTCAACGATCTTTTCAATTTTAAGGAGTCTGAAAAGAGCTTAACTATGGACTCCATGGGGGTTTCTTTTTCATAAATTTAGTCCCTCAGGCCTGAAAAAGGAATAAAATTATACCCGAGGATACTCTTCTAAAGAATGGGAATTCAATAGAGTATTCCTTTGTTCTTACAGTTGACCGTTCGGACCGAAAAAGGGGTAAACTACCGCCGGACAGACGTGACTTCAAATTTCAGTTTAACGAGCGTGAAAGGTCACAAGATCGCTTGGCAATCTTTTCTTTTTTAAAGGGTCTGAAAAGGGCTTAAAAAGAGACCCGTTTAAGGAACGTTCTTCTGGACCAATTTAACGAGTGTGAAGAAACAAGGTCACTCGATAATATTTTCATCTTTAAGGAGTCTGAAAAGGGCTTAAAGAAGACTCCATTATGGTTACTTTTCTCAGTTAATCTGGACGAGATCGAAAAGCATAAATGCAGTCTCACTGGATGTTGCTTTTGGATCTCAAGGTGAGATTGAAAAACAACAAAGTTAGTTCATGATAGAGTCTTTGTGGGTCGATGCCTGACATCTCCTCGCGGGAGCTGTATGCTCCGACGAAAACATTGTCTAGGACACCAGGGGTTATGGAGATATTGATAGGTATCATTTCAGAAATGGTTGCCATATTACCCTCAGCATAGATCTTGTGTGTAGCTAAGGGATTAGTATGATAAGACCTATCTCCAGTCATAGTCATGGTGAATTCTCCTGCTTTGATTCAGCTTAACTTTGGGAGGAAATATGATATGTGATGAATATCTTCCCAAGGTTTGTCCGGACTAGTCATTGCTTCGATTACTGCTTCGTCAGAAGGCAAGACTAAGTCTAATGAATCGATGGTAGCAAGAGAACCCTGAGCCCAAATAGGCTCTAGAAGTGGATCCAACTCTTGTGCGGGAGTCGGATCAAGGTTAGCTGAAGCTTGCTGGACTAAAGAGTACGCTACTTCAGTGGTCGACAAGGGCATGGACATGCCAGAGTGCCCTATCTCATCCATCATGGCTGATGGGGAAGGAAGAATCCACAGATCCTCAAAATAAGTCGTGCAGAACAACGAAACTTGAAAAATCTCAGCCTTGTGGTGATTATATATAAACTTGACATCGTCATGAGGAGGTGGGTAATCAAAGGTACCCATCAAGGATGGGCACAAACCAACTCCTACGTTAATGACACCAGGCTGAGGATTATCAATCATGGGAACCGTGGATGCCCCTAAAGCTGGGTCAGGTCTAGAGAAGGACAATTGATCAATGGTCACTATCCAACCCTCGTGTGGAAACAACAAGACTCGGAAAAATGTAGCAACCACAGCTTGCATAGCATAAGTCCAACTCCGACCTAACAAGAGATTATAGTCGAGGGGGGCATCGACTACCTCTACTTCAATGCACACAGTCTTTCCTCCTAACTGCACAGAGAAAGAAGGAACGATGCCATGTGGTCGGAAAGAACGACCGTCAAACGCAGTGAGGAGAGTAGGTGATGGAGACAAAGCGGGCTGACCAATGACCTTCCAACATGCTAACGACATAATGCAAGTCGAAGCGCCCTCGTCGACCACTATGCAGAAGATATTTCGTGTAAAAGTTTTTGTGGGATGAGCCACTACTATATGAAATGCAACGTGGTAAGGCAGATGAGGTTTCAAGTTAGTAGTATCTAACATGATGGTACCCAGGTTACAAGTCTCAGTAGAGCCTAAAGCAGTCAACAAGGCTTTCCTCTGAGCAGGGAAACTTTGGAGGACCTCCAAAGCGGACATAGCACAAGGGGTTTGGGATAAATCTTCCACCACAGAGTAATTCTGGGCAGCCCTTGCGTTTGGGTTGTGAGAATATTTCTTAAACACACCCTTTGGAATGCGTGTCATCGTTTCCCCCAACGTATTCTCAATCTATAGAGGAAGAGATGGGAGTTCAACTTCTTTGCCCTTCTCAGAGGTGCTTGGTTTACTATAGTCGTGCACTCTAGTCATTATTAAAGCATCACCTCTAACCATATATACGTTCACGGATGAGGAATTATTTGGGGGAGGGCAGGTTTCTTGACTGCCCCCCTCAGCACTTGTAGAGGCTTGAGTTAAATTTTGCCCATGCTGAAAGGGATTAGTCAACACGACTTGTTGTTGTTGTGTGACAAAATTTTGGGCCTCTGGAAGTCGAGGACATAGATGGGTCGGGTGGTCTTCCGCACACAAGTTGCATGGATACCTCGCCTTCTGTTTTTCCGTGGTGCCCTCGCCAACATTATCAGTGGGTTTTTTCTCCTCCTTACCCTTCTTTCGTTGTTTTTTCTTCCCTTCAGGCTGTTGGTTGGCCTTTGGGTTAGTCGTCTGCATGGAGTGTACTTTCGACGTTTGGGTAGGAGGAGCAGCCAAAGTAGTAGTCTGGTTGGCCACTGAGTGTTGGATAGATAACTGTTGCAATTGTTTTGTCAATTGCTCAGCAGGCTTGGTTTGCGCTGAACCAACAATATTGTCGGCATGTGGTCCAACTCTCTATCTAGTTTTATCCAGTATTGATCGTGGTGCATCCGGTAGGATGTTGTATAATAAACCAGACTGAGAATAGATAAGCTCAAACTGTTGAGCCCTCATGATGGCATCTTCTTCGAAGAAAACTCCTGAAGTCATGACGTCTTTGGATAATTGTGGGACTAAAGACTTAAGTAACCACTCAAGCAGGAATGTTGGTGGGACTGGTACCTTGATTAGACTCTTTCAGCATCTCCACTCTCGGATATGATCACAGATATGGTCCGCTATCGTCTGTTCGAAATTAGCAAGCAACTCTGTGCCAGCATCGTATCTCACAAGTAACTGGAAATGGTTAAGGAAGGCCATCGCCAGTTTGCCAAAAGAAGAGTATCTTGAGTGATCACGCTCGATGTACCATTTCGCGGCACTCCCGATAAGAGTGCATTGAAACAATCACAACTGGACAGAGTCATCTTTCAATGAGTTAGATGAACACCAAAGATGGAAAGTAGTCACATGATCACCTAGATCTTCGTTAGGCCTGGCCTCAAACTTTGGAATGTCTGAAGGCAACTTCATTGGCATAGGAGGCCAACGTGGATCGTGAAAAATAGGATCATTTAACAGCCTTGTCAAATCTGGCAAGTGTAATGTCTCCAAGAATGGTAGTTTGGGTTGTTGCTGATAGCCCGGGAAAAGGGGTCCTGGAGTTTGACTGGCACCAGGTTGCTAGGAAAAGTTTGGCTGCTAGCCCGGATTCTGGTAGAAACCATGGCCCTGACCAGCATAAGGATTTTTCATCTGTGGAGACATCATTGGTTGATTCCCCATAAAGGACATAGGATGTTGGGCATGCATCGTGTTTGAAGGACTTTGGGAAGGATTACCCCATGCCGGTCCTGCTGGGAGAGGCATAGAAGTCTGTCCAGGATTCCATTGACTGTGGAAAGAATTACCCCAGAATGACATTCCAGAGGAGGGAACGGATCCTTGTCTTGAGTTCCAAGGTCCTGCTATATGTGCCCCCAGCGCAGGAATAGTACCCTGCGTCAGAGTAGACTGTCCAAAGATGGGAGTGCCCCCAGATGGGAAAGAAGTGGATGCGAAAGTATTGTTACCAAATGTCTCGTTCCAAACAAACGGTGATGAACCTACCGACAGCATTTGCGCAGGTGTTCCTTGACTCCCGGCTCCAAATAAAATCGTGTGTGTGGGTTGCCCGACGGACTGCTGATGCAGACCACTAAGCGAAGGGGATGAAGGAGAGATATGACCTCCAGCGTAAGGAAAAGCATTAAAAGGAACAGGAATTCCCCCAAGTTGACCTTGCAGAGGAGCGTTAGAGCTCCTTGCCCCCAGACCCAAAGTCTGTAAAGTGGAGTGAGTGAGTGTAGGACTTGTACCTAAACTAGGCATACCGTATGAAAATGGAGAGCATGTCGCACTAGGTGTGAAGGGGTTTGTGGCTGCCGTGATAGATGGGATCGGTCCACTGTGCGACGTAGTTGCGGCCGAGACCATGGTGGCCCTGACCGACGATGGCAAGTTAGGAGATGATTCTTCTGTGGTAGCAATGGCGGTGGGAATGGAAGAATTCCCAGAGGAAGTAACAACGTTTGGTTCCATAACTGTGTGAGGCACTGACAGGCATTTGTAAAATTCGATTGGTACAATGACCGATGGCCAAGTATCAATGGTTGGGGTTTCAATAGAACCAAGATTGGTGGTTGATTCCTATAGGAGTTGTTTGGGCTCAATGGTTTGTAACCCGGTTGCTTCAAAAGACCCTTGTTGGTCTAGCTTCCGCCTCAATGGTGGCGGGGGTGGCTCCAATATAACCGGCGGCAGGCCTAGGAGCCTTCATGACCGATGGAGCTCGGGAGCCTCCACTATGTGAGAAGATCCAAGACACGCTAAGGTATTCTACACGTTCAAACAGTAACACACACTAAACAAGAAGCCCCTAAGAGATAAGTCAAGCAAACACTAAACTAGTTGGAAGAACAGTTACAACAACCAACACTAGAGCAACTTACTAGTGCAAGTGCAACTCGAAAACGGAAGCACCCTCCGGGTATACTCTGCAAAGCGTGGCTCGATGTCTATCCTAGGTACCGTGGTATACCCCCGCAGTCACTTGTGTATGTCCCTAAAAAAGATTGGCAACTGGTTTGCCAGCATGCGAACAGTCACCAGGCGGGTATAGTCGATAGTCGGGTATACCACAATGAGCAGGGTATCAAGCCCGAAACCTGTCAAGGGTATCGAGAGAAAATGGTCTGGAAGACAACTGAGGACCTCAAATGGATTCGAGACCCACGAAGCCCCGTGGAAAATGAAAACGATGGAATCCCTCAACAAATCCTCAATATGTGTTCTCCACTACACTTGGTCCGGTGTTGGAGGGGTTATCTCCGCTACCTTTCCTCACGCGACCTCATGTTTATCCCCTGTGTTAGAGGGGGGTTCCGGATAACTTCCATGAAACTGGACTTCTACACTCCCTATCACAGACTCCGATGTTTGGTTTTGAGTGGCCTTGGAGAGTTTACTCTCCAACCTAACCCAAGGCCCTAGTCCTGAGCTAGTATGTGAACCCTACAAACAAAAAGTCTAATAGATTTTAAATTAGCATTTCTTTTATGGGATTTTTTACGTCACGGGATATGAAGGTGAAACTGATGATGTGTAAAGACTCAAAGCAAAAATGAATGAAAAATGTTGGAAACAAAAACTTTTGCAAAAATCAACAACTTTTCACAAAGAAAGACTTCTTTTCCTTTTCAATTTTTCTAAGATTTTATGCAGCAAACGTAAAGGAATTTCTCTCGACTACGAGCTACTTATTCTCTAAATTCACTGCAAAAACTTATGAACAAAAAGACTTCTCCCTAGCTATTGATGCAGAAACACAATCTTCAAACAAAGAAGAAAATGAAAAAGAGATATATTTTTTTTATTAAAGTGCTAAATGAAGCAACGAAGGGAAAATGCCGACAAGCACAAAACCAAAAAAACAAAACAAAATTCTGGCTTAAAGCGCAGATCGCAAAGAATCAAAGCAAAGACACCCAATGGAAATCAAGAAAGCACCGACTCTTACGCTTGTCGAAAAACCATAAAACAAAATCTTTCTTTTTTATCTTTTCTATCAACTATCAACTAAGAAAAGATAGGCTAAGGGTAAGAGGCCCTAACCTACTGACTGTGCAACCCTAGACTCAAACCCTTGAGAGGAACACTTCTCACCACAGGAGGGGATGACTTCCCCACCCTGATTGAAAAGCAACCTGTCAAGCCCGCTACTGTCACTGAAACAACACACGTGCAAACGCGTGCTGAGCTACTACAGAGCGCGGGTACCCACGGGCTGCACTTGCACAGGACGCGTGTATATATAAACTCTAAGACAAAACTAAACATAGGTAGCCCAGACTTGGAATATGCCTCTGGTATTGACAACCAGGGTCTCTTGAAGGCTTGGATGCTTCTTCTTTAACATAAAAGAAAAATAATTGCAAGAAATAATAAAATGCAATAAAGCAAACTGAGACAAGACTATGAATCAGCAAGACCCAGACAGGATCCAGAAAGCCCCCTGAGAATGTATAATTCTGATAGGGAAGAGGAGGACTGCCTCTCAAGCTTTCTGACTCCTACACGCTACTGAAACCTCTATAGCTAGCGTTCAAATGCGGGCTGTAAGAGGTTAGGGCGTGGGTTACATGCGTGTAGGCCTTCTGCAGGCTGCGTGTACCTCTGTGTGTCCCGATAATTACCGTCAAGCAATAGTCAAGGAAAAACTGGTATAAAGAACCAGGTTCCTTGCTAGATCTGACCTAACAGAAAATAGACAAACAAAGAAACAGAAAATCTAATCCTTTAAACTACCCAAAAACCTCAACTAAATCCGGAAACCCTAAAGAGTATATCCCCAGTGGAGTCGCCAATTCTGTTGTTGGGAAATAATACCCTATGGACTAGGAAACTAGGGTCAGATTTGCATGCAGATTTTGACCTTAAAGAAATGACCTTCTAACCTACCACCCCAAAACTTAAATCCCTCTTTCAAGACCCATGCATGGAAAAGGAACTACTAACCTTTTTACTCATGTTTGGTGTAGATCCTCCGTTGCTCTTTGCCCACTTACTTGCGCTGCTCCTTCCAAAGTTAACCTGCAATCAAGACAAAACACTATGCATGCATGCTATTTTTCTACTTGAGGGTTAGAAATTAAGTATAAATTGCACAAATCATAAATAACTCATGCATTGGGACGGGAAAAGTATTCTTTTATTATTTTCAAAATGAATCAACTTACAATAAATGTTGAGACCAACCACCATTCCTTGATCCTGATCTTGGGCTCCTCCTCTTCTTTGTCCTCCAACTACTTTGTGTTAATTCTCCTTAGGCTTGAGGAAAGGCTAAAGGGTTGGGAAAAATGGATTCAACAATTGGGCAGAGTTTCTTTTCTATGATTTTGCTCCTCCAAATAGTACCCCTACCCCTTCTTTTATAGGCTAGAAGGAGCTAGGGTTTTGGACGAACTCTCGGCCATGCATGGATGGGAGTTTAAGTTAACTGACCCATAGCTTTTTGTCCCATTGGAAACTTTCCTTTTTTTGTCTTTCCGAAGGTACACTTGGGCTATAGTGGGCCTGCTAGCATTTAATTTTAGATAAACGCGGGCTGTAGTGGGCCAGCTAGTGTGTACTTTTAAAAATGGAGTTTTTAGAAGATTTGTTCAGTAGTCTTTTGGAAATGAAGAGATATGAGTTGGAATGATGCCAGGTAAGCATGTGTGGTGCAATTTAGGGTTATAATAGTCCTATTGACTAGTCTCAAGAAGGTGTTCTAGGTAAAACAATCATAACTTATTCCTATAGTATCAAAATTGAGTGGAACTAGTTTCATTGTATCGTGGAAAGTCTGTAGTATTTATGGTATGAGTTTTAGAATTTTATATCAATTATTTCGTGTAGGGCACGCTATACAAGTGAGATCTCCTGGAAAGTCCAAAAATCAACAAGCTATAGGGAAGTTACCATAACTTCCACTTGGCACATCCAATTTTGATCAGACCTATGGAATTTTAGACAAGAACTATCAGAGAACTACATAAAAGAAAGTTTCATACCCAGAAGGGCCAAAACTTGGGAGATACAACAGAAGAAAGATTTCCTAGCAGAACCACCTCAAAATCAAGGTTCAAAAGTGATACTTGGCCAACATGCCACCCAAAAAGGGAACTTCTACACCAAATAAGCCTCTAGACAATCCTACTTGGACTCTTGAT
>JZKD02S2039467.1:418418-431997 GCA_000966675.3 Picea glauca | reverse complement strand
TTTCCCTAAACTTACCTATAGTATGACTATAGAACTCGTGATTCCTTATTCAAAACCTATGGCTCAATTATAATGGAAATCTTGGCATGTTCCTAGATCTATTTAAGTCAACATTTATGGACTCTTTGTTAAGGGTATTGTCCTCTCATTCATTTTCACATCAAAACTATTATACATTGACACCAAACTTGTGATTGATCACTCTTTTATTCTCTTCTCACACTCTTTCTAGGGATGACATCAATGAAAACCAATTTTCCAACAATCTCCCCCATTGTTATTGATGGCAACACTCATACTCCTACTGTGACCATTGCTCCCCCTGTCTTCATGCTTTTGATCTTTCTCTCCCCCTTTGACATTAATGAAAAAGGGTAACTCCCCATGACAATTTGTCTTTACAAGATGCTATGTAGATCAATGTCGAGTAGGAACTACTCCTAGCTTCTGTCGAAGATACTCAAAGGTCTCCCTTGGGATATGTTTGTTGAAGATATGTGTAATCTATTCTTTTTTCCCAGTGTACTCCAACTTGATATTATTTTATGTGACTTGTTCCCATAGAAAGTTGAACTTGATGGGAATATGCTTGGTCTTGGAATGCATCATTGGATTTTTGGAGATACTTATAGCACTAGTATTGTCACAAAATATTGAAATAGGCTCATCATATTTTACTTGTATGTATTGTAGGGTTTGATTCAACCAGAGGACCTGAGTACAACATGCTACTGTTGTAATATACTCTGCTTCTGTTGTAGACAATGATACTAAGTATTGCTTCTTACTTAACCAGGACACCAAATAATCACCCAAGTAGAAGGATTTTTCGCTAGTACTTCTATCATCAATGCTTCATGCCCAATCTTCATCTGTGTAGGTGACCATAGTCATCTCATTCCCATTCGGATAGCACAATCCAAATTATGTTGTTCCTTTGAGATTTATGAAGATCCTATTTACTACCATAACATGATTTTCGTTTGGTGTTGCTTGAAATATTGCAACCTATCCAAATTCTTACATCACATATGGGCTTGAGTTAGTCACATAGAGTAGGCTACCAATCATCAATCTATAGAGTCTTTGATCTACTTCCTTATATTCATCATCTTTTTTCAACTTGCAATCAGTCACCATAGGAGTACTTATGAGTTTGAAATCTTCCATTCCAAACTTATTCAACATTTCTTTGATGTACTTGGTTTGGGAAATGAAAGTACCTTCATCTAGCTAAGATATCTTGAGTCCCAAAAATAAAGTCAACTCACCAAGTAGGGAAATTTCAAACTGACTTTGGATGTCTTTGGAAAACTTCTTACTCATCATGTCATCATTTCTTTCAAAGATGATGTCATCCACATATACTTCAATTACAAGTATATTGTCTTGATCCACTTTTATGTAGATATTACTATATACATTGTCCTTTCTGACTCCTTGTTGCTGCAATTACTTGTCCAATAGTGAATACCAAGCTCTAGAGAATTTATGGGATTTCCCGAGTCCATAAAGAGTTTTCTTCAATATACAAACATTATCTCTAGGATTAAACCACAATCCAAGACCTAAATGTGAGAAGGAAATATTACATTAGCTAATTGCAAAAGAGAGAGAGGAGAGACAAAAATAGAATCAATATTTACACATAAGAGACTAAGAAACAAATTGTAATCATAATGTATTAATCCTTAATAATGAGTACAATATATAGGACTCTCCACATGAGGAGTAATTCACACTAGGTTGGGATTTCCATGTGCATTCTCAAGTAAAAAGGTAACTTCTCCCAATAGAAACAATTAACTAAATTCAAACGTTGCTAATAATAAGAAAAGGTCAAAAATATAGGTGTGAACTTAGTGAGAACTCTACATGAAGTCAACATGCATTCCATAATAGAAAAAAATTCCTAGAATGAAATAGACATTTTCCTAGTGGTGGCTAAAAATAGGAATTAGCCTAATGGTAGCTAAAAAATAGGAATTTTCCGAATGGTGGTTTATGAGCCCATGGTTTTGGAAACCCATGGTATTTTCCCATGGTATTACATATAGGAATCCATCAACTAAAAATAGACATGTTATAAACAACTGTCCTCCTAAATGAGTATGTCACTAAGTATGTAGTTGAGCATGTACCCCAACATAATCTTCCTTTTCTAGTAGTAAGAAGCCTTCTGGTTGTTCTATGTAGACCTCTTCTTCTAATTCTCCATTTTGAAATGTTGATTTTACATCCATCTAATATAATCTGATTCTTTTGGAACATGCATAGGCCAACATCGTTATGATTTCTCCCATTTTGGAAACAAGAGAAAAAGTTTCTTTAAAATATAACCCTTCAACTTGAGCATATCCTTTGCATACTATCCTTGCCTTGTTTCTAGTTACTTGTCCATCTTCATTTTGTTTATTTATGAAGACCCATTTTGTACCAATCACATTTTCGTCTTTAGGTCTTCAAACCAGTTCCCATGTCTCATTCTTCTCTATTTGATTCAATTATTCTTCCATGGCCTTGATCTAATATTCATCATTGTTGGCTTCCTCAAAGTTGCTTGGTTCAACTATGGACAATATTGATAGATGTATTTGTTCTGGTGTATGTGCCCATTTGCTTCCTATGGTTTCTATTCCTACATTTTTATTTCCAATAATTTGTTCTAGTAGATGATTCTTTTGAAATTGATGGTTAGGAATTTTAGCAGGTGTCTGGAAATCTTGTTGATTGTCTTATGTTTCTTTTATTCTAGTTCTTCTAGTTCTTCCTCTACTTCTTCTTATGCTTCCCGGATTTTTGAATTTTTGCTTTCTTCTCTAGTCTTCAACACTTTTTTTTTTATCAATATTTACATTGATTATTTCCACTATTTTTTTGAGTCTTAGGTTGTATCATTTGTATCCCTTTATTTTTCTTGAGTAACCAATCAGTATGCCTTCATCAACTCGAGGGTCAAATTTTCCAATCTTATTGTATTCTCTTTTTATGTAACATTTGCTTCCAAACATTCTAAAATGCTTGATGTTCATTGGTCTTCCTTTCCATAGTTCATAAGGAGTCTTGTCATTGTTACTTCTAATCATTCCTTTGTTCAATATGTGAATGATTGTATGTACTTCTTGTACCCAAAATATATCACCCAACATGAAATATTTCAACACAGTTCTAGCCATTTCTCATACAGTTTTGTTCTTCCTTTCAATGACTCCATTTTGTTGAGGTGTCCCAGTTGCTGAGAATTTTATTTTTATTCCATGTTCTTCACATAAACTGTTGAATTATTTTGATGTGAACTCACCTCCATTGTCTGATATCAAGCACTTGATTTTCAAATCAATCTTATTTTCAACCATCTCTTTGAATATCTTGAAACATTTGAATGCCTCTGACTGTTTCCTAAGAAAATAGACTCTGATCATTGTTTTATAATCATCAATAAGTAGTATGAATTATTGTTCACCATTGAAACCTTTTTCTCTCATATGTTCACATAGAGCAGTGTGTACAATCTCCAATGTTTTTGTTGTAGAGTATTCCTTTGTCCTGAACTCAACTCTTGTTTGTTTTCCACTCTAAAAGTGATTGTTGGTTTTGAGATTGCAGGCATTTCTCTTATTTCTTCCTTTCTATTGATTTTAAAAAGATTGTCAAAGTTTATATGGCCCATTCTTCTTTGCCAAATCCAACTTCATGTTCCTTTACTAAGAAAAATATTTCCTTTCTGATCTCATTCAAAATTTATTTTTTGTTTCGAGTTCTTACTATTTTTGCCACCAATCTACCTGATACTTCTTTCCTTATTTTTCATGTCTTTGAGTTGAATATAAGTGTATGTCCCTGGTCACACAATTGACAAACACTTATCAGATTATGCTTCATATTCTCAATACATTGGACATTTTATCCCATAGCATATTTGCCTCAAAGATTGATTTTTCCCTTTCCAATAATCTTGGCTAAATTATCATTTCCAAATGAAATTGATCCATCGTTTTATTTCCTCAGAGTTACAAATATTTCCTTGTCCCATGTCATGTGCTTTGAAAAACCACTGTCAACATACTATTGACTTTTTATGTTTTGGGATTGAAGAGAAATTGAACATTCTACAATGTTCAACTTATCATGCTTCCTTTTCCATATCATTGATGGTTATTTTACATGATTATTGAAATCCTACTTTGGTTCCTTTGGAGGAAAAATCAGTCTACAATCTTTGGTCATGTGTCCAAAATTTTTGCACTTGTAGCATTCTACTTCATTATTTAATGATACAAAACTATTATAATTTTTATTTTACACTTCATGAGGCTTTCTGTGATAATTATTTCTAGATTATCCTTCATAGCTTCTTTTATCTTAGAATAAGATCTCCAATTTATATCCTTGTGCCCAAAATTGTTACAGGATGTAACATCTCGCTCTTGCGTGCACTGAGCGAACTTATCCTTGAGGACACTTGCTTGCAAGTGATCCAGATTATTATACTTTTGGTCGTTTGATTATGATTATGAGGCATTATGGATATGATGATATGTTATTTTGTTGTATTGACATAGACATGTGCTATTGACTGTGTTCTCCTAAGTGTGCATGACTTTGGACCTCGATGATGTAGAGGCATCGATGAAACCCCTTGGAATCTGAATCGAGTCAAGGAGTGGACTATTGGGGTTTGATTTTCATTGATATGACATATGTACACATGATTAGATGTTATGAGGATTGATTATTATTGTTGACATGATTTTTTGATGATGTAGGTTGACGATAGATTTTTTACCAGACTCACATGTGGAGTAGAGGGGTCATGCATGACAACTAGAGACTTTGAGGGAGAGGTGTGGACAACAGCCCTGCCACAACCTACTAGCACTCCCTTCGTTGATCAAAATATAGGTTAACGATTACCTACTTTGAGAAGACCCACGATGTCGTGAGGGTAGACTGCGACAGTCACTCACGTTGATTCTAAGGGTCGCGCAATAAGGCAGGGGCCTTATTCCTTAGAGGCCCTTAGTCATCCACAAGATCACATGGTGGAGTATTGACTCTAGGGGTTTTTTATGTCTCCCAAGTCAGTCAAGAGGTGAGTGGCACCCTTAGAGCATGTAGTGCATCTTAAAGGGCATGTCGCACAAGGAAAACATAAAGAGGTGAGTGACACCCTTGGAGCATGTAGTGCGTCTTGAAGGGAACGTCACACAAGGAAAAAATAAAGAGTCGAGTGGCACCCTTGGAGCACCTAGTGCATCCTGAAGGGCACGCCATGATTTTAACTAGTAAGTGAATAAACCTAGTCAGCCCTAAAATGAATGATGTGATAAGTAAGAACTAAAAAAAAAATCCATAATGCAAATGTCACCTAGCCTAGAGAAATTAAAATATAGGTCTAAGTAACACATGTGGTCAAAAAAAAAATCATAATTAAACATTTAACAAGAAGGGGGTAAGAAATTCAATTAAATTATTAAAATAAAATTATAAAGGGGGATTAAAATTTTAAAAGGGAAATGATTGTTTTATCTACATATGCTAATTTAATTTTTAATTAAAAAGAAAAAGGGGTAAATGGTTGTTTTTCTACACTTCCTAAATTTATTTTTAGTTAAAAAGGGAAAAGAGGGAAACTTAGAAGAAATAGGGAACTAAAGGAAAAAGAGGAAACATAAAGAAAAATATGAATGTCTAACTTAGTAAGGAATCTATGTAATTCTTCAAGACATATAAGAAAAAACATTCTGTGGTTTTCTCCCTCTTTGGGTTTCCATGTAAAAACACTGGTGTACTGTGTATGTATGTGATTTCTCATGTGTTCATTGTTTATTTACTCTGTAACTATTGGATGATAATGATACATTGATATAACACTTGAATTTTTGGTGAAAAAGGATTATCTTGCTCTATTACCGATTCATCCCCCCTCTTAGTAATCCAACAGAGATAATGCATCTTTATAAAAATTAAATTTATTCTATTCGTAAACATCATCATTGAAGGAAATCCTCATAATCTTATACTCTTCAAAATTTAAACTAGTGGTTCAACAATCATAGATCAATATGGGTTCGATAGTAATGGATGTGTCGTGACCTAGTCCTACACGGATAGACTGTGATGGTTGATATATTTTAACAAAACAATGTTTGTGGGTCAAACATTTGGTCTAAAATGATTCAATGTGGTTCCTATGATATACTTAGCCATGAGCATTCCTTCTCCAAGCATTCTCTTCTAATTGTTGCCTAGAAAATAGGTGTTGAGGAGGAAAGTTAGAATTTCATTGGTGAACTTGACAGATCTATCGATAATGAATGTACTTTTGCTTTCAACAATCAAAATCATGCATGAAATGTTTTGGGCATTGTGTTCCCATTGGCCATGGAATATGATGACAATGAGGATATGGGATGAACTAACATAAATATCAAAAGGAGCCCCTTTTGTATAATAGGAATCCAATGGAAATACATTCATGACTACCTCATAGATTAACGTCTTAATGATAGTGAGAATTTTCCAAATGTGTGTAAATGTCATCAATGCATTACATATTATCCTATTTGGGTGTATTCCCCTGTGTTGTAATAATGTTGGTAAAGGTCATCTCTCTAATGAAAGAATCAACACTAGCAGTTTTACCTATTCAACTATTGACATCCACAAGAGAAGGGGGGATCATATGGAACCAACCAAAAATCAAAAATATTGTGACTCAAATGAAGAAATTGATCCAGAATGAATCATTATATAACGTTTCATATATCTTGGTACTTTTTGGGTGGATAAATTGGAGGAATTGGATTGTAGGGCCCATTTTAGTGGTAGGTCTCAATTTTGAGATTTGGGGTTTAGAACATTCCAAATCCGTTTTGAGGAATCAAATGGTATTTTGGGGGGTTAAAATTTTGTGATCATAAATCATATTCCCTCAGCATTATTCCGCACACCAAGATCTTTCCATCAGTGTGAAATTCACCTTAATCAGATCTCATATGTAGAAGTTGTGCCTCTTGAAATTTGACCTACCTTGTTGACCACCATAATACCAAGTGGATTCCACGTCACCCCCCATTACTCACACAGTGGATCCATCCATGTGTGGACTTTAAATAAAATTCTAGAAGGTCCAAAACCTAACATAAATTGAGGGTTGAGGCATGCAAAAACCCTAATCCTTGATGACTATCAAACTATGTTAAATATTGGGCCACCAGGAGGAGAGGGGTTACATTATTTTAGAATTGTACTTGTTCCATAGTTGAGAAGAGAGTATAGGAGTCAGATTTAAGAGCATAACATAGAAGTAAACATATTTAGTAGTAACCATTCAAGTCACAGTGTCATAGGAAACTTCACAGTGAATGCCTCTTTCTTTGTATTTTCATTTTCATAAATGAAGAAAAGAGACAAGAGCATAGGCCTCCCCTTCTAGTTGGGTTTTGTCATATTTCAAGTTTCTCAGAAACCATGAGACAATGAAGACCTAGAAAGGGAGTCAAAAAAAGAGCTCGATAAAGATCAACCAAATTTCAATGCCAACAATACTTCACAACCTATGTTTAAAATGGAAGTGAAGGTGGACATCAATCCCTCTCAAGGTTATATTGATGTTGTTAATTTGAATCTTGGTTCCAATAGTTAAAAGTGTATTTCAATGCCCATAATATAGACAAAGAGAAAACATTTTGATTTTCTCGGTTTAAATTAGAGGTTCATGCATTAACTCGGTGGGAATGATCATGATTTTATGAGAAGAACAAAATGAATACAGATTATTAAAACATGCTTAACACAAAATAAAAGAGATACGATAAAACTGGTTTTCTATTCAATAAGGAAATAAGTTGAAACTGTAAAATGCAGTGGAAAACAACCTTGCTGGAATGGTGGCGACTTATCTCTAAGAAGAGATGTGATCATTCACAAGAAGATGATTACAATGAGGCTCTGAAGTCCTTTTTACAATAAATAGGAATTTTGAAAACCCTACACATCCAAAAACCTAACCCTATAGATGAAATGCCAAAAGTCATGTGGGCCTCATTTGGGTATGTTAGTACATCAACTTCCTGGGGTTGTAACTGTTGCATACCATATTTGTTTTAGGCACACAATATCCCGTTCGAAATGTCTATCCGAGGAATACACATTTTGTTGTTATATATCATAGGTCATTTATGACCTTGGAAAGCCCTAAAAACGTTGTTTAGGGCCTCAAAATGGCCCCACAAGTCAAGGACCCGAAAACTAGGGAAAAAAACCACCAAACTAGAAAACTGTCGAAATGAACCGCAAGTCAGGGACTGCCAAACTGTAAAATTTCCAAACGTTGTTTAATTTGTGTGTCCACAATCTAATCACTATATTCCTATGTCATGTAGTTAAGGTTGAACTATGTTGGTGTCAACTTCTCTACTATGTATGAGGTGTACAATAATGGTGGGAAATATGGCCGAAGGAGAGCCACAGTTAAGACTAGGTGTAGGCCAAGGAAAGGGGGAATGTTGACCACAAAATTATTGTCACCCACATCCTTGGTGATGGTGTATGTCCCATACTGGAGTGGGAGAAGATTCCTATGGGGCCCTGTAAGGTGTTCTTTCTGCAAGTGAAACCAAACTTTTTTGCCCACCTGAAACTTATGTGGCACCCGGTGTTGATCACGATGCTGCTTGTATTTGGCATTGGAATTCTATAAAATACCATGAACCTATTGACGGATGTGATAGATCCACTCAATGAACTGGGTGGCTTTGTCAGCTTCTGGTGTATCAGGGGATGATTCGACCGAGGTGGTCGCCAGGGTTAGTGCAACATCCAAGGGGCCCTATGGTTGGAATCCCAACCCCATCTGAAAGTGGTTTTGGCCAGTTGAGCTATGAAGGACTCAGTTGTAGCTATGTTGGACATAGGGAAGACTCTCGTCCCATGTATGGGGGTTCTTGGAATGTACATGCGTAGGATATGTATGATCATTCGATTGACGACCTCAGTTTGGCCATCTGTCTAGGGGTGGAAGGAAGTGGATTTGGTAAGCTTGGTATCCAGCAGTGACCAAAGGCTCAACCATAATGTGTCGAGGAACCAACTGTCTTGATATGAGAATATGGTTTGTGGGATCCCAAAGTGTACCCAGAAGTGTTCAAATAAGAGTTTGGCAGTGGCCTCTATAGTGATGTTCTTCTTACAGGTGGCCATAATCGTCATCTTGGAAAAGTGATCAACAACCACAAAAACACATTCATTGCCCCTCTTGGTGGATGGGAGGCCCTGCATGTATTCCATTGAGATGGATTCCCACGGCTTGTCAAGAGTAGGAAGAGGGGTGTACATGCCTATTTTCTTAGTGGTTGGTTTGGAAATAGCACATGTGGTGCAGAACCTGATATGCTTGCCGACATCCTGTTGAAGTTTCGGCCAGTAGATATTTTTCTGCAACACTTTCACTATCTTTTCGATGCCAAAGTGTCATGTCACCCAATTGTAGTGATCCTCCCAAATCAGCTTCATGCGCTCTCTTGTTGGAATGCAGAGATGGCCCAAATGGCATAAAACCCCATCCCGAATATGGAAATTAACAACCACTGAGTTTTCTCCCAACATTTGGTAGGTGGTGCAGACATCGGGGTTTGTCTCATAGAGGTGGGGCCATCTGGAGGTCTCATGGTTGCAAGAGTCTATCACTATGGTGAGTGTCGAGAATGGTCGAGGTTGGCTCAGGAAATAAACAATTCGGTTGGTACTTCATGTTTTATACTTGATGTTGAGGTGGAACTACTGTAAGTATGTGGACCACTTCTGATGACAGTCATTCTACAATTTTTCTTGGGTCTGCATGAACTGTAGTGGCTTGTGATCAATGTGGGTGATTGTCTCCTTCCCTAGAATGTAATTTCTCCATTGGCGGCAAGCTTGCACAATGGAGTAAATTTATTTTTTGTAAGTAGGGTACTTATGAACAACATATAATAGTGTCTCACTATGATACGTCACAGGGTGGACGTGTTTAGTGAGAAAAATGCCCACAACATAGTTTGAAGCATCTGTCTCAATCTGAAAGGGATGTTGCAGGTCCGGTAATGAAAGTACTAAGGATGATAAAAATCATTACTTCAAGTGATCGAAGGCTTGTTTTTGGGATATGAACCACACAAATTTTTCCTTATTGCCACCCCTAGTTACTTGGTTGAGGTCCCATACGATATGAGAGAATCCAAACACAAACCTACGATAGAAATTGGCGAAGCCCAAGAAGCTCTGAAGCTCAGTGAGAGTGGTTGGAGATGGCCAGTCAAAGATGACCTAGATATTTGTTGGACCCACATGCAGACCATGTTGATCAACGATGTAGCCTAAGTAATGGGCCCTGTCCATGTCGAAGGAGAATTTTTCCAAGTTTGCATATAGTTTGTGTTGTCGCAAGGTGTGCAGAACCAGTTAAGTATGTTGCAAGTGTTTTTCCCAAGTTTCGTTGTAGGTGAGGATGTCATCCATATACACAACTACAAAAGTACTGGTGAAAGGTAACGGGATATCATCCATCATTCTCGTAAACGTTGTTGGAGCATTTTTCAAACCAAAGGGCATGACCAACCATTCAAAAATACCTCCTTTTGACTTGAAGGCGGTCTTCCATACATTTGTCTGTTCTATTGGGACCTAGTGGTATCCAGACTTCAGATCAATATTACTAAAGTATTTGGCTCTCGTGAGTTGATCAAGGAGGTCATCGATTCAGGGAATCAAGTACCAGTTCTGGACTATGATTTTATTCAAGGCTCAGTAATCAATGCAGAGTCTTTAGGTCTTGTATTTCTTCTACACTAGTACGATTGGCCTCCCACAATGAGATGATATGGGATGGATATTCCCCTTGTGTAGAAATTCTTGGATATGCCTCTTGATCTCCTCATTTTCTAATAGAGAGAGGAGGTAGACCGGCCCATTCGGTAGTAGTGCCCCTGGGGTCAGATCGATGGGATGCTTGACATGGTAGTGTAGAGGTACCCCGGTAGGAGAGGAGAAGATATCTGAGTATTCTTCCATGACCTTATCCATTTTATTTTGTTGTGTGGAGAGACTGACCATGGAGGCCCTGGATGTGGCTGTGATCTTTTGCTTACTTTAAGAATGAATCATGAAGAAGAAAAAATTCTCGGTTTGAGAGATGACCTTCCTGCATTCCTTGGAAGAGATCAAGGAAATATCACTAAGAGGGACTGCCTTAGGTATCCTTTACAATTTCTTGTTCAATGTAATAATAACACTATGAGGCCTAGAATCATATACATCATGACATTTCAATAAATAAGTTTGGCCCAAAAGAACATTACAAACTTCAATAACATCACACAATACCTTGTCTTTGAAGGGCTTGATGTCGTACAATAGTTGACACTGTTGGCTGACGTGGAGATCTCTTCCTTGGTGGAGCCATCCAATGGTGTAGGGATGCGGGTAAGGCATTGTCAGAAGGGCCAGCTACTTGATGACCTCTGCTGAGATGAGGTTCTTCTGGCTACTTCTATCAACAATGAAATGCAGCGGGGTACCTTTTAGCCACATATGTGAATGGAAAAGGTGTTCTCCTTCTTCTAGCTCATCTGGCTCACTAGGTTGGAGTTTGGTGGTATCCATGGTGGCACTAGGTTCTGTGTCAATGATTTGTATTCCCCTTTCTAGTTCTAACTCAGATTCATAACCCGTATCTGATTCAGAAGCTTTAACTTCGGCCACCAGCGACTACTTTGAGCAGTAATCAACAATTTTATGCCAACGGCTCTTATGGAAGTTGCACCACTTCCTGGTATCCTTCTTTGTCTTTCTAGTGTCCTTCTTTTCTTGCGTCTTGGACAGGTTGTCCTGATATTGTCCATATTTTCTCTGTCCTTTGTTCTGTAGGTTGGTTCCACCCTCTCCTGGTTTTTTCTACGAGATGTTCTCGGGCCCAAATTGTCACGTCTTTTGTTTGAGCTTCTGCTCAATTTTGACAACATATAGATAAGTCGTACCCAAGGATGAGATGTCCAAAAATTCCATTTCGGTCTGGATGTATCTATGCAAAGCATAGTGATACTTGAGCACCATATGTCACTCTGAATATTTGATACCTAGCTTGGTGCTCAGGGTATGAAAGATATTTTTGAAATCTGGCACTGCTTGGTCTCTTTCTTGCCGCAGTGTGGTCCATTTGATATACAGGTTGTCATAAATTTCGACAGGGTAGTATTGTTCCTTAATAACATCCTTGAAGGATTCCCAGGTGGCTACGACTATAAATAATGAGGGTTCCTCTATTTCCTTTTTCTCATAGAAAGTTTCCCACCAATATTTGACATGGGGAACGACTTTGAGGAGCGCAAAAGTAATTTTTTTCTCTATTTGAAAAGTTATGGACAAAAAAATACCCTTCTAGTAGATTCAACCACTTTTCTACATCATCTGTGTCTATATGACCTTCAAATATAAGAATATCAAATTTGATTTGTACCTTGAAGGGGCTAGTGCCTTCGCTCGAGGAAGATGCATCGCATGTTGGTAGCCACCAAAGGATTTGCACGAAACTATCCATCATCTCATTCCTCTGTTGTGTGAGAGATTCCTCAAGAAACATTTTGGAAGGATCTCTTATCCCATCATATTTTTTTTCTCCTTCCATGAGAGGTCGTTTGGTTCTGCGAGATCTTTTTTCCTCAAGAGAAACAAGCTCGAGACCCAATTCTTTGTACCCTGACCTCATTGGGGACATGCATTAAGAAGACAAGGAGCGGACCGCTATGATACCATTGATCCATATTTTATGAGTAGAACGAAATGAATACAGATTATTAAAATATGCTTAACACATAATAATAGAGATACATTAAAATTGGTTTTCTATTCAATAAGGAAACAAGCTAAAATTGTAAAATGCAGTAGAAAACAAGCTTGCTGGAATGGTGGCAGCTTATGTCTGAGAAGAGGTGTGATGGTTGTGCTCATTTGCAAGAAGATGACTAAAATGAGGCTCTGAAGGAATTTTTACAATAAACAGGAATGTAAAAAAACCTAGACATCCAAAAACCTAACCCTAGGAGATGAAGTGCCAAAAGTCATGTGGGCCACGTTTGGGTAAGTTAGTACATCAACTTCCAGGTGTCGTAACTTTTGCATACAATATTCGTTTTAGGTGGACGATATCCCATTGGAAAGGTCTATTCGAGGAGTACACATTTTTTTTATATATATCAAAGTTCATTTATAACTGTGGAGAGCCCTAAAATCATTGTTTAGGTCCTGAAAATGGCCCCGCAAGTGAGGGACCCGAAAACTAGGAAAAAAACTGGCAAACTAGAAAACTGCCAAAATGAACCATTTAGAATTGGTGGGAGGCCATCAACATCCATCTGGATTAGGGAAATCCACATAGAGATTATTATTCTAGAGAGTGATCCACTGTTAAGCCCTAATATTGGCTCGTTACCCCTTAATTGGGGCATATTATATTAGTAATGTTATTTTATTTATGTTGGCTTTAGGCCATTAGTTGTAATTATGCCTCCTAGTCTCCTATATATACCAAGGAGACATTTTC
>JZKD02S2039467.1:339943-376472 GCA_000966675.3 Picea glauca | reverse complement strand
CATATGCAGTCAATGTTCCTAGAAGTTGATCAAACTCCAAGGTTTTTAGATCATTAAGTTCTTCTATAGCAGAGACCTTCGGATTGAACCTATCTAGGAGAGATCTCAAGATTTTATGAACTAAAGAAGGTTCCTCAATTTTTTCATCAAGTGCTTTCATTGCATTTACCATTTATTCTACTCTCATAAAGTATTTTCCAACAGTTTCATCTTCTTTCATCCTCAATTGTTCAAACTGTATTATGTAGGTTTGAAGCTTGGCATCCTTTACCTTCTCATTACCTTTATAATTGCTAATGAGTTTGTCCCACATTTCTTTGGTAGTTCCTAGGTGCATAACTTTTACGAATTCTTCTTCTACAAGCCCACTCAAGATAACATTCATAGCCTTAGCGTTGAAGCTAAATTCTAGCTTGTCATCCTTATTAGATAGTACAACTGGCTTTACATAACCAATATCTACCACATCCCAGACATCTGTACCTAAATACATTATGTAGGTTCTCATTCTAACTTTCCAGAAGCCAAAGTTTGTTCCATTGAACAGAGGGGCCTTATTGGTTGAATTTCCTTCATAGATTGACATGTTTAAGCTCTAGGATCTACCCTTAGATAAAAGGGGCCAACTCTGATACCAAGTGTTGGACAACTAAGAGGGGGGGGTGGGAATCATTTGCAACCTTGCTTAAACAATTATACTTAGTTTAAACTCTTTCCAAATCACTTAATGACAATCAAAATAATGCAAGGAAGTAAGCAATAGACCATTCAACATCATTCACACATATGAGATAGACAGAGACAAATATTTCTTGAGGAAACCAATAAAGGGTAAAAACCCCTACTTCTTTATATGATAAGTAATCTGTACATTCTTCACATTATCATACATATGAGCACCAACTCATAATGAGGCTACAACCTCTATTTTTCAAGCTGCTACATGTTGAGAGCACCAACTCTCTGGATTCTCTAGCACCAACTAGAAGGAAGCACCAACGCCCTGGTTTCTCTAGCACCCACTAGAAGGAAGCACCAACTCCCTAAGTGTTCCAGCACCAATTGGATGGAAGCACCAACTTCCAGTCACACGGGAACCAACCTGTATAACAGAGAACAACAGTTCTCCCTTGCACCACCCTGCCACCCTGGTTTCTCTGGCTGCAACCAGATGGAAGCTACAAATCCCTTTGTTCAAGCACCCACTTGAACCTATGACGACAACAGTCCTCCCTAGCACCTCTCTACCACCCTAAAATATAAATCTTTGTTATTAAGAATTATTACAGAGATATAAAGTTCTTTAATGGCTTACCGGTCTCATCACTGTTCTGCTACACTGCGCTACTCTTTCTACATCAGTTTCTTCTGCACACTCCTTGCGACTTCTGTTCTTTTTCCTTTTATGCTCTCTGCACCATGTCCCTTTAATGCACCATTCCCCTTTTGTTCATTTCTACTACTACGCTCTGCCTCCTTCTTCACACCTCAATCACACTCAAGAGAAACCCCCATTTATTCTTTGTTCATCATTCTTATACTCTCTGTGCACCTTGTGCATGAAATCTACTTCTTTCTCTTGCATCCCTTGCGGCCACAATCTGCTCCACATCGGGGTGTTTTTGCCACTTTAGTCTTCTACAACTATCCCATATCCTGTGTGCCACATTGTCTCTCTCTGTTCTGCATCTCCTACTCATTGTCAGTGCTCTACCTGATCATCATGGTAACTCTTCAGATTCTCTATCGGTTTACCCCACGCATCCATGATCACTGGGTGTTATCTCGAGATTCCTCATCTTCTATGGTAGTTGAGACTCTTCGTCTTCTCTGTTATAGATGAGCTCATCCTCTGGCAGAAACCATCATTTGTTTCTAGCAGTTACACTGTGAAGTGCAATAGTAGCCCTCAAGTCTTATTCAAATTCATATGCACCGTTGAATTGACTTCATTGAATCTTGCATTCATTTTTCCATTTCGCACTTCGGCATTTTAGGATCCCCATGGTGAAGATTTCATTACTCTACATGTATCGATCCCTGAAACTCCAAAATGGAGCTTGCCACTTCGAGTTCTCTTATACAGTTCTTCGATGATGTGACCACCAGAATATGACCCCTCTCCAACCACACAAGCACTTCGTTCTCCAGATCAATGGTCATCAATCCGTGGTGATCGGATGGCTATCCTCTGCCTCGGGACTCCAGCCTTCGGGACTTTGGGGGAGTGATGGAGTTAAAACTCCTGAAGAAAAAAGTCCCAGAGTGAGGTTAGTCTTCCGTCACTCGATGATGTGTCATGACCATAGTGGTTGTCACGTGTCACTCCGAATTATGATTTCCAGTGGCCTGAAATGCCTAATCAACTTGACACTTGTCATTGTCTGATCGTGCCATGTGTCATAGTCTTCCACCTGTCCTTTATGACTTGCTCTACCACATTCTCCTCCTGGATCTATTGGCCTAGATCACTTCGCGATTTCACATATAATGATTTCAACATTCTTGATGTGAATGTTCTCGACACTTCCAAGTCCCGGTCTGCGAAACTCTGAAATGAATTTAGATCATCTTTTCGGCTTTTCTCACTTTGCAACTTCAGGACTCTTGTGATGAGGAGTCTTGACACTTGACTCCAACATCTCCCGGTATCTGAAATTCCAGTATCTGAAACTGTCTCCTGCTTTCGGGATTTCGGCGTTTCACATTTCACGATTCTGGGACTCCTGTGGTGAAGTGTTTTGACACTTCAACTCTCGGTATCTGGAACTGTTTCCTGCTTTCGGGATTTCAATGTTTCACATTTCGTGATATCGGGACTCCTTTGGTGAAGTGTTTTGACACTTCAACTCTTGGTATCTGGAACTGTCTCCTGCTTTCAGGATTTTGGCATTTCACATTTCGCCGTTTCAACATTTCGACACTCCTATGGTGAAGTGTTTCGACACTTCAACTCCCGGTATCCGGGACTCCAAAATGGAGTTATTTCCCAGTCTGTAAAACTCTTGTTGATGTGCCTCTTTCAAGATTTTGGGATTTTGGATTTCGCAACTCTAGGAATCCTATGTTGAAGAGTCTCAACTCTTGACTTGTCAATCTTCCAGTATCCAAAACTCTAAAATGGAGTCGGATCAATGTATTCCGACGTTTCATATTTCACCGTTTTGAAATTTTTGTCGTCAGTTGCTTCCTTGACTCCTCCAATGCCCGGTATCTGTGCTACTGATCTTCCTTGCCTACTTGTTTTCCATCAAATAAACAAGCACACTCTTGCACTCTTTGTGCACCTTTACACTATCTCTTCTGAGCTTACGTTGTCCTTGTTTTTCCATCACTGCATACTCTGATCTTTCCATCAATGACAAGCACATCTTCCTGAAAACTTGCCAACAATCTCCCCCTTTGGCATTGATGGAAACCCTGAAGGACTGCGCTAATCTGTTTGGACCTCCAACTGTAGCGTCCAGTTCGGACCACTCTTTTTCTCCCTCTTTGACATCAATGTCAAAGAAAACATGCTCCCCCTGAGTTGTTGTAGTATTTTTAGGAGGTATCAGATATTTAATCATTACAAAGCTCCCCCTAATAGGATGAACTCTCTTAGGTGTGAGACGGGATGACACCCAGCTTCTGTCAGAGATATTCAAATGGTTTCTTGGCTAGGGGTTTAGTAAAGATGTCTATAATTTGTTCTATGGTTGGAATGTAATAGACCTAAACAACCTTATTGGTGACCTACTCTCTCAGAAAATGGTATTTTATGGGAATATGCTTGGTCTTGGAGTGGAATATAGGATTCTTAGACACACTGATGGCACTAGTGTTATCACAATGAATTGGGATCGGTGTTGCATATTTTACCTCCAAGTCTGCAAGTGTCTAAATCATCCATAATACTTGAGTGCAATAGGTAGCAACAGCAATGTACTCTGCCTCTATAGTTGATAAGGAAATGGAACTTTTGTTTTTACTAAGCCATGCTACTGATGAGTCACCTAGGAAGAATGCTCCTCCACTGGTGCTTTTTCTCTCATCAACACAGTTTGCCCAATCTGCATCTGAATAAGCAATTAACTAAAAATTCTGATTTCTGGGATACCACAGACCATAATTCATTGTTTCTTTCAAATACCTGAATATCCTTTTGACAACTAGCAAATGAATATGTTTAGGCGCAGACTGATATCTTCCTACCATTCCAACAACATGCATTATGTCTGGGCGAGATGTTGTGATGTACAACAGGATGTCTATCATTGACCTATATGAACTTTGATCAACATCAGGTGAGTAATCATCCTTGCTTAATTTTCATCCAGTTACCATAGCTGTGCCCATAGGTTCTGAATCTTCCATTTGAAACCTTTTCAACATTTGTCTTAGATATTTTTCTTGAGAAATGAACATCCCTTCAGACCTCTGAGTAATTTGCAGACCAAGAAAAAATGGCAGTTCACCTATCATAGACATTTCAAACTCAGACTCCATGGAAAAGGCAAACCATTTTACCAATGAATCCTTATTACATCCGAAGATGATGTCATCTACATAGACCAACACAATGAGAAAATCATCACCCTCTGTTTTGATATATAGATTGTTGTCAATTGTTCCTCTCTTGAACCCTTTGTCTTTGAGATACGTATCCAGTTTGTGATACCAGGCACGAGGAGCTTGTTTTAACCCATATAAATATTTCTTCAGCTTGCATACTAAGTCAGGGTTATTAGACAGTTTGAAACCCTCTGGTTGTTCCATATAGACTTCTTCATTTAAATCTCCATTTCGAAAAGATGACTTGACATCCATTTGATAGACTCTAAACCTTTTATGACAAGCATAGGCAAGAAATATTCTGATAGCTTCTAACCTTGCTACGAGCACAAATTTTTCATCAAAATCCAGTCCTTCTATTTGAGCATAGCCTTTACAGACCAATATTGCTTTGTTCTTGACAACTTGTCCCTGCTCATTCAACTTATTCTTAAAGATCCATTTGGAACCAATGATAGTTTTACCTTCCGGTCTATGAACCATCTCCCACGTAGTGTTTTTCTCAATCTGATCAAGTTCATCATTCATTGCTTTAACCCAAAGGTCATCTTTGTTGGCTTCATTAAAGTTCTTGGGTTACAGCATGGAGATGAAAGCTATATGTGATTGTTTAGTGTTTTTGATTAACTTTCTCTTGGTTTGTACACCTTTGTCTTTTTCACCAATTATTTGACTTGCAGGATGATTCTTTTGGGTGATTCTGGAGGAGGAATTTGAAGTTTTTTGTGGATTTGAGTCTGTCCGAGTATCTGTGTCTTCATCTGATTCAGAGTCTTCATTTTCTGATTCTTGGACCTGTTCATCTTCAGCTTTAGTTGTTTCTTATGTA
This sequence comes from Picea glauca, assembly GCA_000966675.3. Taxonomy (NCBI): domain Eukaryota; kingdom Viridiplantae; phylum Streptophyta; class Pinopsida; order Pinales; family Pinaceae; genus Picea; species Picea glauca. The sequence continues at coordinate 371,089 of JZKD02S2039467.1, read as the reverse complement.
GAAGACTCATTATTGTACACCTCTCGCTGGGATTGCCTCATCAACTTTTACATCAATATAGTCAACCATTTTATGCAACCTCTTATTATAGAATCTGTATCCTTTGTTGTTTGTAGCATACCCTAAGAAGATACCTTCATCAGCCCTGTCATCATATTTTCCAAGGTTCTCATCATTATTCTTTATGTAACATTTACCCCCAAAGAATTTGAAGTGTTTAATTGAAGCAGGTCTCCCATACCATAGTTCATAAGGTTTCTTGTCACTTTGTGGTCTGAGGTGGGTTTTGTTAAGAACATGGACTGTTGTGTGTATTGCTTCTACCCAGTAGGTTTGACCAATGTTCTTCTCATTCATCATTGACCTGGCCATTTCCTGCTTTGTTCTGTTTTGCCCCTCAACTACTCCATTTTGTTGTGGAGTTCTTGGGATGGTGTATTCTCTCTTGATCCCATGCTTATCACAAAATTCCTTGAAGTCAGTTGACATAAACTCTCCTCCTCGGTCTGATCTTACTTCCTTTAACCTATTGCCTGTTTGAGTCTCAGTTAAAGCCTTAAATATTTTAAACTTCTCAAAACCTTTAGCTTTTTCCTTGAGAAAGGAAACCGAAGTAAGTCCAGAGTAATCATCAATAATCAGGATGAAGTAGTTTTATTTCCCTATGCCTTCCTGTCTTGATGGTCCACATAAATCCATATGAACTAGTTGGAGTGGTTTCTTTGATGAAGTAAATCTCTTGGACTTAAACTGTGTCCTGGTTAGATTTCCTACTTGGCAGGGTTTACACATTGAATCTTGGGGCTTTGATATTCTCGAAAGATCTTTTACTGCCTCGAGAGTTTTGATTTTGATTAAGCGGTCAAATTTAGATGTCCAAGTCTCCTATGCCATAATTAGCTTTCATCATGTTTGCTTAGATGACACTCTTCTCTATTTTCTTTCAACAAATATACATTATTTTTTGTCCTTATGCCTTTGGCCACCACCTGTCCTGAGTTTACAGACTTTATCTTGCAGTGCTTGGAGGTGAACACCACTTCACATCCTCTGTCACACATTTGACTTACACTGAGAAGAATATGTTTCAGCCCATCTATAAGTAGAACATCTTGGGTTTTTCCTTTTCCATTACTTAAACTCACCATCCCTTTACCCTTTATTTTACCTGGAGCATCATTTCCAAAGGTTACATTTCCTGATTTGCTCTCACTTAGAGATAGAAACTTACCTTTGTCTCCCGTCATATGTTTGGAGAATCCACTGTCTATATACCAAAGGTTCATTTTTCTTTGAGATGACAACACTAATCCACACTTGTCACTTTCTTTCTTCTTCCTCACCTTCACATTTTCAGTAGGGGAATTCAAATCTGGTTCATAGTTCCTTAATCGTCAGTCAGCAGATTTATGTCCATAGTTATGACAGATGTAGCATTCAATCTCATTGTTCAATAGGTCAAAATTATTGTTACAATGTTGTCTACTTATTGGCTGTTGATTATTTCTTGACCTCCTTAGTTGCATGTCTCTAAACTTAATTTGGCAATTTGCAATCTGTGAAGGTTTGTTACTTGGCTGTATCATTCTTTGTTGTGGCAAGTATTTATTCCTTTGAAATCTTAATTGATCATTTGTAAGTCTTAAGGAACAATTTACAGCTTTGTGACCAAAGTTAAAACAGTAGAAACAGTAGCCATAGAAAAATTCTTTGTACCTGGAAAATGGTTGTTTTCTTTGAGAAAATCGATTTCTTCCATGCAGATGATGTCTTTCAGTAGAGAGTGCACTATTTCTTTGTTCTACAGATTCAATCCTGGCACCTTTTTCTTTACTCGTCCTGGGCGGCTGGTTGTCTTCCTTTGCTTCTATAGGTTTGTTGTTGTCATTGGTTGTAGATTTGACAAACTTGATGGGTTCTTCATTTCTTGGCTTACCACTACTTAATCCCTCTTCATAACCCAAACCAGTTTTCAGCTTTGAATTCCTTTGTTGATTCAAAATGGTGGCTAATCCTTCCGAGGCTTTGATACTTGACAGATTCTGAATATACAAGGCTTGAAACTTCTCCATCTCTTTCCTGGTTTTCACTACTTCTTGTTCTAAGGCTTCACATATTGCCTTCTTTTCTGATAACTATCATTTTAGAATGTCTTCGATTTTCTTTGCCTCTTCTAATTCCACTTTTAGTAGGACAAGGTATTTCTCGAACTATATCAACAATTGTCCTTGCTTTCTTTTCTTAATTCTTAGTCTGTCAATCTCTTCCAGTGCACTGATCAGTTTTCCTTCCATGTCAACCACAACTTCTTCTTCATTAGCATCACTTCCTGTTCTTTTATTATCATAATCCTCTTTGTCCATAAGTATGAAGTCATTTAGTTTATCTTCAATAGAGGAGTCATTGTCTTCATCATATGAAGGATCATCATCATTGTTTACGCAAAGACTTTTCTTCTTAAAGTTATTCTCTTTAAAGAAATTTATGTTTTTGTGCTTCTCCTCATCATCACATGTATGATCCTTTATTTTGTGGGGACATTTATTTGCAAAATGACCTATCCTACCACAATTGAAACATTTGAAAGGCAGTTTACCTTTGTATTATCTTGATCCCTTCTTCAGTCTCTTCACATATTTTTCTTCAATTTCATCGGGCTCAGAATCATCATTCTTGTCTGCCTTAAATGATGCTTCTCTGGAGGTGGGTTTATATTTAACTATTCTCATTTCATATGCAGTCAATGTTCCCAAAAATTGATCAAAATCCAAGGTTTTTAGATCATTAAGTTCTTCTATAGAAGAGACCTTCGGATTGAACCTATCTGGGAGAGATCTCAAGATTTTCTGAACTAAAGAAGGTTCCTCATTTTTTTCACCAAGTGATTTCATTGAATTTACCATTTCTTCTACTCTCATAAAGTATCTTCCAATAGGTTCATCTTCTTTCATCCTCATCTGTTCAAACTTTATTCTTGTTTGAAGCTTGGCATCCTGTACCTTCTCATTATCTTCATAACTGCTAATGTGTTTGTCCCACATTTCTTTGGCAGTTCCTAGGTGCATAACTTTTATGAATTTCTCTTTTGCAAGCCCACTCAAGATAGCATTCATAGACTTAGCATTGAAGCTAAATTCTAGCTTGTCATCCTTATTAGCTAGTACAATTGGCTTTAAATAACCAATATCTACCACATCCCAGACATCTGCACCTAAATCCATTATGTAGGTTCTCATTCTAACTTTCCAGAAGGCAAAGTTCGTTCCATTGAACAGAGGGGCCTTATTGGTTGAATTTCCTTCATGGCTTGACATGTTTAAGCTCTAGGATCTACCCTTAGATAAAATGGGCTGGCTCTGATACCAAGTGTTGGACAAGTAAGAGGGGGGGGGTGAATCAGTTGTAACCTTTCTTAAACAATTATACTTATTTTAAACTCTTTTCAGATCACTCAATGACAATCAAAATAATGCAACGAAGTAAGCAATAGACCATTCAACATCATTCACACATATGAGATACATAGAGACAAATATTTCCTAAGGAAACCCATAAAGGGTAAAAACCTCTACTTCTTTATATGATAAGTAATCTGTACATTCTTTACATTATCATACATATGAGCACCAACTCATAATGAGACTACAACCTCTATTTTGCAAGTTGCTACTTGCTAAGAGCACCAACTCTCTGGATTCTCTAGCACCAACTAGAAGGAATCACCAACTCCCTGGTTTCTCTAGAACCCACTAGAAGGAAGAACCAACTCCCTAAGTGTTACAACACCAACTGGATGGAAGCACCAACTTCCAGTCACACAGGCACCAACTTGTATAACAGAGAAAAATAGTTCTCCCTTGCACCACCTTGCCACCCTGGTTTCTCTGGCTGCAACCATATGGAAGATACAACTCCCTTTTTTCAAGCACCCACTTGAACCTCTGAGGACAACAGTCTTCCCTAGCACCTCCCTACGACCCTGAAATCTAAATCTTTGATATTGAGAGTTATTACAGTGATATAAAGTTCTTCAATGGCTTACCGATCTCATCATTGTTATGCTACACTGCGTTTCTTTGTCTGCATCAGTGTCTTCTGCACACTCCTTGCGCTTTCTGTTCTTTCTCCTTTTATGCTCTTTGCGCCATGTCCCTTCAATGCACCATTCCCCTTATGTGCATTTCTGTTGTTGTTCTTTGTCTCCTTCTTCACACCTCAATCACACTTAGCATTGACCCCCATTTATTCTTTGTTCAACATTCTTATACTCTCTATGCACCTTGTGCATGCAATCTGCTTCTTTCTCTTACATCCTCTGCGGCCACAATCTGCTCCACATCAGTGTGTTTTTTCTACTTTACTCTTTGTAACACACCCACTATGGGAACTAATATTTTTCGGCTTTTTCCTTCTTTTCACCGAGGAACATAATCCCCAATTTCCTATGGGGCCTGATGTAGACCCTACCATCCTTATCCTTACCCATGTGATCGTTGGCTATGACCACAAGCCTTACCAGAGAGGTGATTACGGCTTTCGCGATTTGGGAAATCGCAACGCATGTGTTTCCCCTGCTCTCTTGTCTTTCGAAGTGCCAAATTCTGAAAGGGACCAATAGTTGGTCACATCTAACAATGCCTCGGATTAAAACCTGGCATCCCACCTTTCGGAGTTTCGCATACCGAGTTTTCGCGGTAGAAGAGGATGAGGGGTTCATACCCTTCGGTTTTCTAGGTGTTGAAACACCGAAAACCAAATCTACATGCGCTAAGTCGTATCGAGATTTCACAAGTCAGAAATTTGGGACTGGCGTGTACCAGGGACTTGCTTCTAGATATCTCGTGTGTTGAAATACCGAGACATCAAGACTTATCTGCGCTATTATTATTTCAGGGTTTTGCGATATACGCAGACAGAAGGTCTCGCACTTAGGTTTCTTGGGATTCAAAACTCCTAATCCTGTATTCATCGCTAAGCTTGTTTCGAGGTTTCGCAAGTCGGGACTTCGTGACCATCGAGTATAAGGGAACTGACCCTTGGTTTTCCTGGGTGCCGAAACACCGAACCATCCAAACTCTAGGCACACTATGTCATTTCGGGGTTTCGCAAGTCGGGATTTCAGAACTAGTGAGTACAAGAGACTTGCCCTTAGATATATTGGGTGTCGAAACATCGTATCGCATCCACACTATTATTATTTCAGGGTCTCGCAAGTCGCAATTTCGGGACTAGTGAGTACAAGAGACTCGCCCTTAGACACCCTGGGTGCTGAAACGCTGAAACACCGTATCTCATCCGTGCTATTATCATTTCGGGGTCTCGCAAGTTGGTATTTCAGGACTGGCAAGTACAAGAGACTCGCCCTTAGATATCCCAGGTGCCAAAACACCGAAACACCATATCTCATATGCGCTATTATCATTTTGGGGTCTCACAAGTCAGGATTTTGGGATTGGCGAGTACAAGAGACTCGCTCTTAGATATCTCGGGTGCCGAAACGTCGAAACACCGTATCTCATCTGTGCTATTATTATTTCGGGGTCTTGCAAGTCAGGATTTCGGGACTGGAGAGTACAAGAGACTCTCCCTTAGATATCCTGGGTGCTAAAATGCCGAAACACCGTATCTTATCCACTTTATTATCATTTCATGGTCTCACAAGTCGGGATTTTGGGACTGGCAAGTACAATAGACTCGCCCTTAGATATCCTGGGCGTCGAAACGCCGAAACACCGTATCTCATCCGCGCTATTATCATTTCGGAGTCTCGCAAGTCAGGATTTCGAGACTGGCGAGTACAAGAGACTCACCCTTAGATACCCTGGGTGCCAAAACACCGAAACACCGTATCTCATTTGCGCTATTATCATTTCGGGGTCTCGCAAGTCGGGATTTTTGGACTGGCAAGTACAAGAGACTCACCCTTAGATATCCCAGGTGTCGAAACGCCGAAACACCGTATCTCATACATGCTATTATCATTTTGGGGTCTCGCAAGTCAGGATTTTAGGACATGCGAATACAAGGAAACTTACCGTTGGGTATCTCGGGTGCTAAAACGCCGAAGCACCAAACTCTAACCATGCTATACCATTTCGGGGTTTCAAAAGTTGGGATTTCACGACATGCGAAGACAAGGAAACTTTCCCTTGGGTATCCCAGGTGCCAAAATGCCAAAACACCAAAATCTAAGGGAACCATTCTTTATGGTCCACAGTTTCCAAACTTAGGCCATAAAATCCTTCAATGGATTCTTGGGTAATTATCACCAGGCTTGGTGTCCTAACTGAAAGGCTGTCTTAAATTATCGAGCTATGAAATTTATGACAGGGGTGAGGTAAACTTAAGTATTTATTTAAAAATGGTAGTCCTTTCAAGGAACTCACACCATCTCTGGAATATGATGGAGCTTCCCGGAAGGAGGTGCCTTCGGGAAAACAACCCAGGGCATGGCATGGTTCAAGTACATGGGACAACTGTCCCGGGAACGAGCTCGAAATATAAACTTTTGCATTCTATACGTAAATCAATTATAGTTAGTATAAGCACGCATTCATTGTTGTTGATCGAAACACCAGACAACCACTTCTATACAAAAATCAATCATTTATAAGTGTACAAACATGATCATGCATCCATTTTATTCAATTCTATATACGAGATGTAAACACTTATTAGAAAGAACACCAAGTATGGCATGACCACTGAGAGGGGTGCTTGTTTCCACCCAATTGTAGGCTCAGCGACTCCCAACGGATTTACCACTAGCCACCCCCAAGATAGAGCATGAGGCTTTGAGACTCAGTCTCCTACTTCATGCTCGTCGAAAGTCAAGGACGAAGGTTACTCTCCTTCTCCTCTTCTCAAGACTTGTTGTATTTTCCGAAGTTCCTCTGGTTCTCCTTCTGCAATCTCCATTGCATGCCCTCTCCCCACACTTCCTTTCTTGCTTTGTCCTGCAAGGTTGCGTGTGGCGCGAATTCCCCCGCAGTAGTCAGGTCTGAGGGCTTCTACGGATGGGAAGTCCCCCCACCCCCCATCCCCTCATTAACTCATGAGGATCCTCCCGACCTACCATCCTGGAAAGTAATTCATTCCAGGGCCAGAGAGCAGCTTTGGTCTTTGAGCCAGTAAAGACCAATACAATATTGGTTCGGTGGAAGTTAATGCCACCATTCCAGGTGCCTTCCACCACCTTTCATCAACCATCATGGTCTCTTTTTCAGCACATCCTCCTCTCAACAGTCATGCAACATATATATACACACATCATTTACATTCATCGACCCTTTATACAGGGTCCGTCAAATCACACATTCACATCTTGGAGTTTGCCATAATTCTTGGCCAATATAGTTATTTTTATAGACTGGGGGAAACAGGGTGTTACAATTCCCTCCCCCTTAAAGGAACATCGTCCTCTATGTTCTATCTATCAATAAAACGTGCAAGTACAGAAGTAAACAAAAGTGGATATGCCTGTTTCATGGCATCTATCATTTCCCAGGTAGCCTCATCTGGGCCAAAATGTTTCCACTGCACCTTGACCTGTACAATGGTTCAATTCCTGAGCAGGGTTTCCTTTAGATCTAGTATACATTGAGGTTCTGGTAGGAATTCTCCCTCCAGTTCCACCTGGATCACAGACCAGTCAATTATATGATTAGAATCATGTACATATTTCTTCAATAATGAGACATGGAAAACATTATGTGCTTTTACTGTGGTAGGAAGTGCTAGCCTATAGGCTACAGGTCCCACTCTATCTAGAACTTTAAAGGGTCCACAATATCAAGGTTCTAACTTGGCACATGCTCCCATCTTTAGGGAACTCTTCCTGGGCCTAACTCTGAGGTATACGTGGTCTCCCGCCTTGAACTCTCTTGGAGTTCTCTTTTGGTCGGCCTAAACTTTCTGTCGGTTCTGAGCGACCTTTAGATTTTGTTTTATCTGAATCACTTGTTGTTCCATTTATTTTAACATGTCGGGTCCAATAGTAACTCTATTTACAGGATTACTCCAATTGACTAGAGTATTGCATGACCTATTGTAGAGGACTTCGAAAGGGCTCGTCTTCAGGGATTCTTGGTAGCCGTTATTGTAGGCAAATTCCACCAGTGGCAGGAAGTCTTCCCACTTTTTGGGTTGATGCATTACGTGCATCTTGAGCATGTCTTATAATATTTGGTTCACCATTTCCATCTCTCCATCGGTTTGAGGGTGATAGGTTGTTCTAAATAGTAACTTGGTCTCCAGACTAACCATCAGTGATTTCCAAAAGTTAGAAGTAAATTTTGTGTCTCTGTCAGAGACGATCTCTTTCGGCATACAATGCAGTCTGAATATCTCCTTCATGAATACGTTGGCGATGTCTATTTCCTTACACATAGACTTGACGGGGATAAAATGAGCGGACTTGCTCAATTTATCCACCACTACCATGATGGCATCATTCTATATGGTCGAGGTGGGTAATCCAGTGATGAAATCCATGGAGATGGTTTCCCATTTCCATTTCGGGATTGGTAGAGGTTGTAATAATCCTACTGGGTGTTGGTTTTCTATTTTAACTTGTTGGCATTCTATGCATTTGGCTAAGTACTCATCTATGTCTTTCTTCAATCCAGGCCAATAGAATTATTTCTTGGTGGCCGTGATCATCTTCTGGTATCCTGGATGACAAGTGTAGGGTCTTTTGTGTAGTTCATCCATTATGAACCTCTTCAAGTCGTCACAATCTGGGATATACAATCTGTTTCTATAAGTGAGTAGACCTCCTTCCATCATCTGGTAGCCTCCATATTTTATCCCTCCGGGTTCTTGCTGCAGGTACAAGGTCACGGTCTAGAAGAATGTGTCTGTCTCTTGTGTGTTTATGACTCTTTTCTTGGAATCTGTCTCGCAGGTGCTTACCGCTGCTAGGTGAATCATTTTCATGCTTCTGCTAAGGGCATAGACCACCCTATTTTCCTTTCCCTTAATATGTTTGATTTCAAAATCAAACTCGCTAAGGAGGGCCATCCACCTAGCTTGTCTGGCATTGAGCTTTGGTTGGTCAAACAGATATTGCAATCCATAGTGGTCTGTCATAAGTACAAATTTTCTTCCCAGGAGGTAATGCCTCCACATTTTCAAGGCATGCACTATGGCGGCCATCTCTAGATCATGGGTCACCTAGTTGACTTCGTGCTCATTTAGTTTCCGGGATTCATAGCAGATCACACTTCCTCCTTGCATAAGAACTCCTCTGAGCCCTTCCTTACAAGCATCTGTGCATATGAGGAAATCAACTTCGGGGTCGGCAATCTTCAGCATGGGTGCATGGGTCAGTAGATGTTTCAGGGTTTGAAATCTTTCTTCACACTTTTGTGTCCACATGAATTTTGTCCCCTTCTTCTGGAGGGTAGTGATTGGAAACCCAATCTTGGAGAATCCTTTTATAGATCTACTATAGTATCCTTCCAAGCCCATAAAGGATATCATATCCGAAACGTCCTTCGGGGTAGGACATTCCATGATAGACCTGATCTTATCAGGGTCTACTGCTACCCCTTCTTTAGATAGGACATGGACCAAGTAATGTATTTGCTTCTGGAAAAAGTCACACTTGCTAAATTTGGCATAGAGATGATTTTCTCTTAGCACTTGAAGCACAAGCCTAAGGTGTTCCTCATGTTCCTCTCGATTTTTGGAGTAAATTAATATGTCATCAATAAAAACTAACACAAATTTTTCTAGGAATTTGCTGAGCACATTATTCATCAAGCACATAAAAGTGGCAGGGGCATTGGTCTATTTGAATGGTACTACCACAAAATTGTAGTGACCATACCTCATCCTGAAGGAATTTTAATGGATGTCTTTGCCCTTGATTCAGACTTTATGGTATCCATATCTCAAGTCAATCTTCGAGAAGATAGAGGCACCTCCCAATTGATCGAACAAGTCATCAGTCTTGGGTAAGGGGTACTTGTTATTTATGGTTACCTTATTGAGTTGTCTATAATCTATACATAGTCGGAGGGTACCGTCTTTCTTTTTCAGAAACAGGACTGGTGCTCCCCATGGAGACATGCTGGGCCAGATATAGCGTCTGTCCATCATTTCTTTCAGTTGTAATTTAAGTTCGACTAGCTCGGGTGTGCTCATCCTATAGGGTGTCCTAGACACTGGCACCGCTCCTGGTGCAAGTTTTATTGAGAAGTCGATGTCCCTTCTCGGAGGTAAACCCGATACCTCTTCCGAAAATACATCTTTGTATTCTCTCAGTGTGGGGTGGTATTCGAGGCTTGGCTTGTCACCTTCAATTGTTTTCAACATCTGTATTGCATATAGTGGACACCCTTTTCTGCAATACTTTCTCATTTGAAGAGTTGATATTTGTCTCACCGAGACAGGTTTTTGGATCCCTTGAAGGGTTATTTTTCTTCCTTCTTCATTTACACATTCCAAGGTTTTATGGTAACAGTCCAGTTTGGCTTTATGGGTGGCTAGCCAGTCCATACCAATCAATAGATCATACGATCCCAGGGGTAGTATGTTAAGGGTTGCTTGGGTGGGGAATTCACCCATAATGAAATGGCAGGCTGGTATGACCTCCGCTACCCTTCTTTTGGTGCCAGTGGCTAACTGTACCAACCATGGCTTGTCATTTTTATGTGGCTGTAGTTTACATTTATCCACAACCTTAGGGGCTATATAACTCAAATTTGAACCAGGGTCAATTAGAATAGACACTATATGGTTGGTGATCATACCTTCGATTTCCACCACTGAAGCTTGGTGGTCATCTTGGTTATTATCCAAGGCTGCATAAATTTGTGGTACACTTCTGGCCATGTTATTGATGGTGGTAGCTTCTTGAATGTTGTAAATTCTTCGTCTGTTCTATTGTCGGTGCAGGTAGTCCCTCAGTAGATGTTCTTCTCCACAACCCTAACATTTGAAAGGTTCTCTCTTTGGGTTATCAGTGTTTACTAGGGAAGATCCAGAAAGTTTATTTCCGCTCATGGAGGGAAAATTCTGCTAGTGTACACTTCGGGATGGGAAGCTCATCCTTGAGTTCGTTTTATAGTCCTTAAATCTTGGGAATTTAAACACCTTTTTCTGGAATCCTGAACTATTCTTTTGCTTCCAGCCTTCGTGAGGTCCTGTTCGATGCCCAAGTTGTTCATAACAATATCTTTCCTTTCGGATAGTATCTTCTATGGTCTTTGGTTCGTCAAATTCAATCCTGTTATGATAGTCCTTAGGTAGTCCACTGATGAATCATTGCACCTTTTCCTTTTCTTCTTTTATGTAGGGTACATACCTCAACAACATGAGGAATTTGCTGACATATTCCTCTATGGTGAGTTTCCCCAGCTTGAGTTCATAGAATTCTTTAGCCTTTTCGTCGAAGTATTTTTCCGACAGATATTTCTTCTTGAAGTATTTCTCAAACCGTTCCCAAGACAGGTCTTCTTCGTGAATCCCTTTTACATTCTTAAGGTCTTCCCACCAAATGGAAGCCTTTCCATTCAAGTTGAAGGTGGCTACTCGGGCCTTTAAGTTTTCTGAGAAGTCATGGACTCTGAAATACTTCTTTAGTCCAAGAAGCCAGGCCTCTGCTTCCTCTCCTTTATTTATTTCACCGTCGAAGGAGGGTGGTTTGGCCTTATTGAACTCTTCGAGATTATGATTCTTGGAAAGTTTTTACTTCCTTCGTTTTCTTCGGGAATGAGAGCTAGTTCTGCTACTAGAAGATCCCTCTGAGTCGTCAGCTTCCTTTCCAGAGGAATCATCCGACGCTTGTCCCTTATCTCTAGGGTGGACCTTTCTCGAGGTGCTCCTCTCAGTGTGGCCACTGACATGAACACATTTCTATATCTCAAGTTCATGTAGCAATTGTCTTTGTATGTCGAATAAGCTCTGCAGTAAAACTGCATTAATTTCTGTTTACTTCTCTTGCTCTTTTATCATCCTCTCATTGTCATCTTTGCAGCTCTGCAATTCAACCATGAGGCTCCTCACAGTCTCAGCTAGATCTAGAGGGGTCCCTACCACCCTTCTTTCATCAGACTCTTCATCTCTATTGTGGGATCCCTCCCCCACTTCATGGTGATTCACCATTCTATACGTCTGTAATTTCCCGCGGTTGATATTTCGCTTGTGTGCAAAAGAAAAACGTTGGTTGTTAGTCAATATTTATATTCATTTATGACCAGTACATAATTCATATTTTTCACATGCACACACACAATAGGAGTTTTCATTCTTAACTTCAACTTTTTAATTGAGGGGGTCAAGATAAAGAGTTACTCCTTTTAACAGTACTCCAAATGGAATCTCTGCGCAATCCGTTCATGAGCCCAAGTAGGCCAAGTGTTGTAACCATGCTCTGATACCAATTTGTAACACACCCACTACGGGAACTAATATTTTTTGGCTGTTTCTTTCTTTTCATCGAGGAACAAAATCCCTGAATTCCTATGGGGCCTGATGTAGACCCTACCATCCTTATCCTTACCCATGTGATTGTTGGCTATGACCATAGGCCTTACCAGAGAGGTGCTTCCGGCTTTCGCGATTCGGGAAATCATGATGCATGTGTTTCCCATACTCTCTTGTCTTTCAAAGTGTCGAAGTTTGAAAGGAACCAATAGTTTGTCACATCTAACAATGCCTCAAATTAAAACCTGGCATCCCACCTTTCGGAGTTTCGCGTACCAGATTTTCAAGGTAGAAGAGGATGAGGGGTTCATAACGTTCAGTTTTCTAGGTGCTAAAACACTAAAAACCAAATCTACATGCGCTAAGCCGTATCAGGATTTCACAAGTCAGGAATTCGGGACTGGCATGTACCAAGGACTTGCTTCAAGATATCCCGAGTGCCGAAATACTGAGACAACAAGACTTATCCACGCTATTATTATTTCGGGGTTTCACAAGTTGGGGTTTCGCGATATACGCAGAAAGAAGGTCTTGCACTTAGGTTTCCCGGGAGCCGAAACTCCTAAGCCCGTATTCATCGCTAAGCTTGTTTCAAGGTTTCGCAAGTCGGGACTTCGTGACCAACGAGTACAAGGGAATTGACCCTTGGGTTTATTGGGTGCTGAAACACTGAACCATCCAAACTCTAGGCACACTATGTCATTTCGGGGTTTCGCAAGTCAGGATTTCGAAACTGGCGAGTACAAGAGACTTTCCCTTAGATACCCTAGTTGCTGACACACCGAAACATCATATTGCATCCACATTATTATCATTTCGAGGTCTCGCATGTCGAGATTTTGGGACTGGTGAGTACAAGAGACTCGCCCTTAGATACCCCAGGTGCCGAAATGATGAAACATCGTATCTCATCTGTGTTACTATCATTTCAGGGTCTCGCAAGTCAAGATTTTGGGATTGACAAGTAAAAGAGACTTGCCATTAGATATCCTGGGTGCCGAAACATCTTATCTCATCTACGCTATTATCATTTCGGGGTCTTGCAAGTTAGGATTTCGGGACTGGCGAGTACAAGAGACTCGCCCTTAGATATCCCTGGTGCCGAAATGCCGAAACACCATATCTCATCCACGCTATTATCATTTCGGGGTCTCACAATTCGTTATTTCAGGACTGGCGAGTACAAGAGACTCGCCCTTAGACATCCCAGGTGCCGAAACACTGAAACATTGTATCTCATCCACGCTATTATCATTTCGGGGTCTCACAAGTTAGGATTGTGGGACTGGTGAGTACAAGAGACTCGCCCTTAGATATCTTGGGTGCTGAAATGACAAAACACAGTATCTCATCCACACTATTATCATTTCAGGGTCTCACAAATCGGGATTTTGGGACTGGCGATTATAAGAGACTCGCCCTTAGATATCTCGGGTGCCGAAACGCCGAAACACTGTATCTGATCCGCGCTATTATCATTTCGGGGTCTCATAAGTTGGGATTTCAGGAGTGACGAGTACAAGAGACTCACCCTTAGATATCCCGAGTGTTGAAACACTGAAACACCGTATCTCATCTGCTCTATTATCATTTTGGGGTCTCGCAAGTCAGGATTTTGGGACATGCGAATAGAAGGAAACTTACCCTTGGGTATCTCGGGTGCTGAAACACCAAAGCACCAAACTCTAACCACGCTATACCATTTCATGGTTTAGCAAGTTAGGATTTCGAGATATGCTAAGACAAGGAAACTTGCCCTTGGGTATCCTGGGTGACGAAACGCCGAAACACCAAACTCTAAGGGAACCATTATTTTTGGTGCATGATTTCCAAACTTAGGCCATAAAATCCTTCAACAGATTCTTGGGTAATTATCACCAGGCTTGGTGTCCTGACTGAAAGGCCTTCTTAAATTATCAAGCTATGAAATCTGTGACAGGGGTGAGGTAAACTTAAGTATTTATTTAAAAACGGTAGTCCTTTCAAGGAACTCATTCCGGGTATGGAATATGATGGAGCTTCCCGGAAGGAGGTGCCTTCGGGACAACAACCCAGGGCATGGCATGGTTCAAGTACATGGGACAACTCTCCTGGGAATGAGCTCGAAATCTGAACTTCTTCATTCTATACGTAAATCGATTATAGTTAGATAAGTATAAGAACGCATTCATTATTGCTAATAGAAACACCAGGAAACCACTTCTATACAAAAATCAATCATTTATAAGTGTACAAACATGAGCATGCATCCATTTTATTCAATTCAAGATATGAGATGTAAACACTTATCAGAAAGAACACCAAGTAAGGGATTACCACTGAGAGGGGTGCTCGTTTCCACCCAACCGTAGGCTCAGTAACTCCCAATGGATTTACCACTAGCCACCCCCGAGCTAGATCACGAGGATTTAAGACTCAGTCTCCTACTTACCGCTCGTCAAAAGTCAAGGAAGAAGGTTACTCTCATTCTCCTCTACTCAAGACTCGCTGTATTTTTTGGAGTTCCTCTATTTCTCCTTCTACAATCTTCATTGCATGCCCTCTCCCCACACTTCCTTTCTTGCTTTGTCCTGCAAGGTTCCGTGTGGCGCAAATTCTCCCGCAGTGGTCAAGACTAAGGGCTTCTACGGATGGGCAGTCCCCCCCCCCCCCAATCCCCTCATTAACTCACGAGGAGCCTCCCTACCTACCATCCTAGTGAGTAATTCATTCCATGGCCAGAAAACAACTTTGGTATTTGAGCCAGTAAAGACCAATACGGTATTGGTTCGGTGGAAGTTAACGCCACCATTCCAGGTGCCTTCCACCACCTTTCATCAACCATCGTCGTCTCTTTTTCAGCACATGCCCCTCTCAGCAGTCATGCAACATATATATACACACATCATTTACATTCGTCGACCCTTTATACAGGGTCCATCAAATCACACATTCACATCTTGGAGTTTTCCATAATTCTTGGCCAATATAGTTATTTTTACATACTAGGGGAAACAAGGTGTTACACTCTTCCACAACTATCCCATCTCCCGTGTGCCATGTTGTCTCTCTCTGTTCTGCATCTCCTACTCATTGTAATGCTCTTCTTGATCATCATGGTAACTCTTCAACTTCTCTGTCGGTTTACCCCACATATCCATCATCACTGGGTGTTATCTCGAGATTCCTCAGCTTCTGTGGCAGTTGATACTCTTCATCTTCTCTATCATAGATGAGCTCATCCTCTGGAAGAAACCATGATTTGTTTCTAGAAGTTACACTATGAAGTGCAACAGTAGCCCTCCAAACTTATTGAAATTTATTTGCACCATTGAATTGACTTCATTGAATCTTGCGTTCATTTCTCCATTTCGCACTTTAGCATTTCGGGATCCCCGTGGTGAATATTTAGTTACTCTCCATGTACTGATCCCCGAAACTCTAAAATGGATCTTTCCGCTTCAAGTTCTCTTCTACATTTCTTCAATGATGTGACCACTGGAATATGAACCCTCTCCAATCACACAAGCGCTTCGATCTCCAGATCAACTATCCTCTATCCATGGTGATCAGATGACTATCCTTTGCCTCGAGACTTCAACCTTCGGGACTTTGGGGGAGTGATGGAGTTAAAAATCCTGAAGAAAAAACTCCCAGAGTGAGGTCAGTCTTGCATCACTCGATGCCATGTCGTGACCGGAGTGGTTGTCATGCGTCACTCAGAATTGTGATTTCCAGTGGCCTGAAATGCCTAATCAACTCGACACTTTTCATTCTCTGATCGTGCCATGTGTCATAGTCTTCCACCTGTCCTTTCTGACGTGGTCTTCCACATTCTTCTCCTAGATCTATCGGCCCATATCACTTCACGATTCTGTATATCGCGATTTTGACATTCTTGATGTGAATGTTCTCGAAACTTCCAAGTCCTTGTCTGCGAAACTCTGAAATGAAGTCAGATCATCTTTTCGGGTTTTCTCACTTCGCAACTTTGGGAATCCTATGATGAGGAGTCTTGACACTTGACTCCTCCATATCCCGGTATCCGAAAATTTGGTATCTGAAACTGTCTCCTACTTTCGGGATTTCGACGTTTCACATTTTTCAATTCTAAGACTCCTGTGGTGAAGTGTTTTGACACTTCAACTCTCGGTATCCAGAACTTTCTCCTGCTTTCAGGATTTCGACGTTTCTCATTTCACGATGCCGAGACTCTTGTGGTGAAGTGTTTTGACACTTCAACTCCCGATATCTGGAGCTATCTCCCGCTTTCGGGATTTTGGTGTTTTGCATTTTGTCGTTTCGACATTTCGACACTCCTGTGGTGAAGTGTTTTGACACTTCAACTCCCGGTATCCAGGAATCTGAAATGGAGTTATTTCTTGTTCTGTCAAACTCTTGTTGATGTGCCTCTTTTAGGATTTTGGGATTTCGGATTTCGCAACTCTAGGACTCCTGTGTTGAAGAGTCTCAACTCTTGACTTCTCAATCTCCCGTTATACAAAACTCCGAAATGGAGTTGGATCAACATATTCCAACATTTGACATTTCTTCGTTTCAGCATTCTTGTCAAGAGTTGCTTCCTTGACTCCTCCAATGCCTGGTATCTGCGCTGTTGATCTTCCTTGCCTGCCTATTTTCCATCAAATAAACAAGCACACTCTTGCACTCTTCGTGCACCTCTGCAATATCTCTTCTAAGCTTGCATTGTCCCTATTTTTCCATCGCTGCATACTCTTGTACTCTTCGTGCACCTCTACATTATCTCATATTTTTACCTTCCGGTGTATGAACCATCTCCCACCTATTGTTTTTCTCAATCTGATCAAGTTCATCATTCATTGCTTTAACCCAAAGGTCATCTTTGTTAGCTTCATTAAAGTTCTTGGGTTCCAACATGTATATGAAAGCTATATATGATTTTTCTATGTTTTTTATTATCTTTCTCATGGTTTGTACACCTTTGTGTTTTTCACCAATTATCTGACTTGCAGGATGATTCTTTTGGGTGATTCTGGAGGAGGAATTTGAAGTTGTCTGTTGATTTGAGTCTGTCTGAGTATCTGTGTCTTCATCTGATTCAGAGTCTTCATTTTTTTATTCTTGGACCTGTTCATATTCATCTTTAGTTGTGTCTTTTGTAGAAGACTCATTACTGTATACCTCTCTTGCTGGGATTTCCTCATCAACTTTTATGTCAATACAGTCAACCATTTTATGCAGCCTCTTATTATAGCATCTGTATCATTTGTTGTTTGTAGAATACCCTAAGAAGATACCTTCATCAGCCCTGTCATCGTATTTTCCAAGGTTCTCATCGTTATTTTTTATGTAAAATTTACTCCCAAAGACTTTCAAGTGTTTAATTGAAGCAGGTCTCCCTTACCACAGTTCATAAGGTGTCCTTTCACTTTGTGGTCTGAGGTGGGCTTTGTTAACAACATGGAATGTTGTGCGTATTTCCTCTACCCAGTAGGTTTGACCAATGTTCTTCTCATTCATCATTGACATGGCCATTTCCTACAATGTTCTATTTTTCCTCTCAACTACTCCATTTTGTTGTGGATTTCTTGGGATGGTGTATTCTCTCTTGATCCCATCCTTATCACAAAATTCATTGAAGTCACTTGACATAAACTCTCCTCCTCGGTCTGGTCTTACTTCTTTTAACCTCTTGCCTATTTGAGTCTCAGTTAAAGACTTAAATATTTTAAACTTCTCAAAAGCTTCAGCTTTTTCTTTGAGAAAGGCAACCCAAGTAAGTCCAGAGTAATCATCAATAACCAACATGAAGTAGTTTTATTTCCTTGTGCCTTCCTGTCTTGATGGTCCACATAAATCCATATGAACTGGTTGGAGTGGTTTCTCTGTTGAAGTAAATCTCTTGGACTTAAACTCTGTCCTGGTTAGATTTCCTACTTGGAAGGGTTTACACATTGAATCTTGGGGCTTTGATATTCTCAGAAGATCTTTTACTGCCTCAAGAGTTTTGAGTTTGATTAAGTGGTCAAATTTTATATGTCTAAGTCTCCTATTCCATAACCAGCTTTCATCATGTTTTCTTAGATGACACT
Organism: Picea glauca; assembly: GCA_000966675.3. Taxonomy (NCBI): domain Eukaryota; kingdom Viridiplantae; phylum Streptophyta; class Pinopsida; order Pinales; family Pinaceae; genus Picea; species Picea glauca. Next base: position 352,604 of record JZKD02S2039467.1, on the reverse strand, counting down.
CTTCTCTATTTTCTTTCAGCACATATACATTATTTTCTATCGTTATGCCTTTGGCCACCACCTGTCCTAAGTTTACAAACTTTATCTTGCAGTCCCTGGATGTGAACACCACTTCACATCCTCTGTCACACATTTGACTTACACTGAGCAGATTATGTTTCAGCCCATCTACAAGTAGAACATCTTGGGATTTTCCTTTTCCATTATTTAAACTCACCAGCCTTTTACCCTTTATTTTACCTGGAGCATAATTTCCAAAGGTTACGTTCCATGATTTTCTTTCACTTAGAGATAGAAACTTACCTTTGTCTCCCATCATATGTTTGGAGCATCCACTGTCTATATACCAAGGGTTCGTTTTTCTTTGAGCTGACAATAATAATCCACACTTTTCACTTTCTTTCTTCTTCCTCACCTTGACATTTTCAGCAGGAGAATTCAAATCTGGTTCATAGTTCCTTAATTGTAAGTCAAAAAATTTATGTCCATAGTTATGACAGATGTAGCATTCAATCTCATTGTTCAATACATCAAAATTATTGTTGTAGCGTTGTCTACTTATTAACTGTTGATTATTTCTTGACCTCCTTTGTTGCATGTCTCTAAACTTAACTTGGCAATTTGCAATCTATGAAGGTTTGTTACTTGGCTGTAACATTCTTTGTCATGGAAAGTATTTATTCCTTTGAACTCTTTATTGATCATGTCTAAGTCTTAAGGAACAATTTACAGCTTTGTGACCAATGTTAGAATAGTAGAAACGATAGCCATTGAAAAATTCTTTGTACCTGGAAAATGGTTGTTTTCTTTGAGTAAATCGATTTCTTCCATGCTGATGACATCTTTCATCAGGGAGCACACTATTTCTTTGTTCTACAGATTCAGTCCTGGCACCTTTTTCTTTACTCATCCTGGGCAGCTGGTTGTCTTCCTTTGTTTTTGCAGGTTTGTTGTTGTCATTGGTTGTAGATTTGACAAACTTGATTCATTCTTCATTTCTTGGCTTACCACTACTTGATCCCTCTTCATAACCCAAACTAGTTTTCATATTTGGATTCCTTTGTTGATTCAGAATGGTGGCTAATCCTTTTGAGGCTTTGATACTTGACAGATTCTAATTATACAAGGCTTGAAACTTCTCCATCTCTTTCCTGGTTTTCACTACTTCTTGTTCTAAGGCTTCACATCTTGCCTTCTTTTCTGATAACTTTCGTTTCAGAATGTCTTCGATTTTATTTTCCTCTTCTAATTCCACTTTTTGTAGGAAAAGGTCTTCATCAGGTTCTTTACTGTCTTTCTCGAACTATATCAGCAATTGTCCTTGCTTTCTGTTCTTAATTCTTAGTTTACCAATCTCTTCTAGTGCACTGATCACTTTTGCTTCCATGTCAACCACACCTTCTTCTTCATTAGCATCACTTCCTGTGCTTTTATTATCATAATCCTCTTTGGCCATAAGTATGAAGTCACTTAGTTTATCTTCAATAGAGGAGTCATTGTCTTCATCATCTCAAGGATCATCATCATTGTTGACGCAAAGACTTTTCTTCTTAAAGTTATTCTCTTTAAAGAAATTTATGTGTTTGTGCTTCTCCTCATCATCACATGCATGATCCTTTCTTTTGTGGGGACATTTATTTGCAAAATGACCTATCCTACCACAGTTGAAAATTTTGAAAGGCAGTTTTCCTTTGTATTTGCATGATCCCTTCTTTAGTCTCTTCACAAATTTTCCTTCAATTTCATCGGGCTTTAGAATCCTCATTCTTGTCTGCCTTAAATGATGCTTCTCTGGAGGTGGGTTTACCTTTAACTATTCTCATTTCATATGCATTCAATGTTCCTAGAAGTTGATCAAACTCCAAGTTTTTTAGATCATTAAGTTCTTCTATAGAATAGACCTTTGGATTGAACCTATCTGGGAGAGATCTCAAGATTTTCTGAACTAAAGAAGGTTCCTCAATTTTTTCACCAAGTGCTTTCATTGAATTTACCATTTCTTCTACTCTCATAAAGTATTTTCCAACAGTTTCATCTTCTTTCATCCTCAGTTTTTCGAACTGTATTCTGTAGGTTTGAAGCTTGGCATTCTTTACCTTCTCATTACCTTCATAACTGTTAATGAGTTTGTCCCACATTTCTCTGGCAGTTCCTAGGTTCATAACTTTTACGAATTATTCTTCTGCAAGCCCACTCATGATAGCATTCATAGCCTTAGCATTGAAGCTAAATTCTAGCTTTTCATCCTTATTAGATAGTACAACTGGCTTTACATAACCAGTATCTACCACATCCCAGACATCTTCACTTAAATCCATTATGTAGGTTCTCATTCTAACTTTCCAGAAGCCAAAGTTTGTTCCATTGAACAGAGGGGCCTTATTGGTTGAATTTCCTTCATGGATTGACATGTTTAAGCTCTAGGATCTACCCTTAGATAAAAGGGGCCGACTCTGATACCAAGTGTTTCACAACTGAGAAGGGGGGGGTGAATTAGTTGTACCCTTTCTTAAACAACTATACTTATTTTAAAATCTTTCCAGATCACTCAATGACAATCACAATAATGCATGGAAGTAAGCAATAGAACATTCAACATCATTCACACCTATGAGATACACAGACACAAATATTTCTTGAGGAAACTGATAAAGGGTAAAAACCTCTTCTTATTTATATGATAAGTAAATTGTACATTCTTTACATTATCATACATATGAGCACCAACTCATAATGAAGCTACAACCTCTGTTTTGCAAGCTGCTACTTGCTGAGAGCACCAAATATTTGGATTCTATAGCATCAACTCCCTAGTTTCTCTAGCACCCACTAGAAGGAACCACCAACTCCCTAAGTGTTCCAGCACTAACTTCCAGTCACACAGGCACCAACCTGTATAACAGAGAACAACAGTTCTCGCTTGCACCACACTACCACCCTGGTTTCTCTGGCTGCAACCAGATGGAAGCTACAACTCCCTTTGTTCAAGCACCCACTTGAACCTCTAAGGAAAACAATCCTCCCTAGCACCTCCCTACCACCCTGAAATCTAAATATTTTCTATTAATACTTATTACAATGATATAAAGTTCTTCAATGGCTTACCAGTATCATCACTGTTCTACTACACTACGCTTCTCTGTCTACATAAGTGTCTTCTGCACACTCCTTGTGATTTCTTTTCTTTTTCCTTTTATGTTCTCTACGCCATGCCCCTTCAATGCACCATTCCCCTTCTGTGCATTTATATTGCTGCGCTCTGCCTCCTTCTTCACACCTCAATCACACTCAACAACAACCCCCATTTCATCTGTGTTCAACATTTTTATACTCTTTCTGCACCTTGTGCATGCAATCTACTTCTTTCTCTTGCATCCTTTGCGGCCACAATATGCTCCACATTGGAGTGTTTTTGCCACTTTACTCTTCCACAACTATCCCATCTCCTGTGTTCCACGTTGACTCTCTCTGTTCTGCATCTCCTGCTCATTTTCAGTGCTCTGCCTGATCATCATGGTAACTCTTCAACTTCTCTACCAATTTACCCCACACATCCATCATCACTGGGTGTTATCTCAAGATTCCTCATCTTCTATGGAAGTTGAGACACTTTGTCTTCTTTATCATAGACGAGCTCATCCTCTGGAAGAAACCATCCTTTGTTTCTAGCAATTACATTGTGAAGTGCAACAGTAGCCCTCCGATCTTATTCAAATTCATCTACACTGTTGAATTGACTTCATTGAATCTTACGTTCAATTCTCCATTTTGTACTTCGGCATTTCAGGATCCCCATGGTGAAGATTTAGTTACTCTCCATGTCCGGATCCCCGAAACTATGAAATGGAGCTTGCCACTTCGAGTTCTCTTCTACAGTTCTTCAACGATGTGACCATCAAAATATGACCCCTCTCCAATCACACAAGCACTTCGATCTACTGATCAACTGTCCTCGATCCGTGGTGATCATATGACTATCCTCTGCCTCGAGACTTCATCCTTCGTGACTTTGGGCGAGTGAAGGAGTTAAAACTCCTGAAGAAAAAAATCCCAGAGTAAGGTCAATCTTGCATCACTCGATGATGTGTCGTGACCGGAGTGGCTGTCATGTGTCACTCAGAATTGTGATTTCCAGTGGCATGAAATGCCTAATCAACTCAACACTTGTCATTGTCTGATCGTGCCATGTGTCATATTCTTCCACCTGTCCTTTCTAACATGGTATGCCACATTCTCCTCCCAGAACTATCGGCCCAAATCACTTTGCAATTTCGCATATCGCGATTTTGACATTCTTGATGTGAATGTTCTCGACACTTCCAAGTCCCGGTCTACGAAACTCTGAAATGAAGTCAGATCAACTTTTCAACTTTCCGCACTTTGAAACTTCAGGACTCTTGTGATGAGGAGTCTTGACACTTGACTGCTCCATCTCCCGGTATTTGAAACTCTAGTATCTGAAACTGTCTCCTACTTTCGGGATTTCGACGTTTCACATTTCGCGATTCCGGGACTCTTGTGATGAAGTGTTTTGACACTTCAACTCTCGGTATCCGGAACTGTCTCATGCTTTTAGGATTTCGGCATTTCGCATTTCGTGATACTGAGACTCATGTGGTGAAGTGTTTTGATACTTCAACTCCCGGTATCTAGAACTATCTCCTGCTTTCGGGATTTCGGCATTTTGCATTTCGTCGTTTCATCATTTCGGCACTCCTGTGGTGAAGTGTTTCGACACTTCAACTTCTGGTATCCAGTAATCTGAAATGGAGTTATTTCTCGGTCTGTAAAACTCTTGTTGATGTGCCTCTTTCGGGATTTCGGGATTTCGGATTTCGCAACTCCGGGACTCCTGTGTTGAAGAGTCTCAACTCTTGACTTCTCAATCTCTCGGTATCCAAAAATCCGAAATGGAGTCAGATCAACGTATTCCAACATTTCACATTTCACCATTTCATCATTCTTGTCATGAGTTGCTTCCTTGACTCCTCCAATGCCCGGTATTTGCGCTACTGATCTTCCTTGCCTGCCTGTTTTCCATCAAATAAAAAAGCACACTCTTGCACTCTTCGTGCACCACTGCACTATCTCTTATGATCTTATGTTGTCCCTATTTTTCCATCACTGCATACTCTTGCACTCTTCGTGCACCTCTGCACTATCTCATATTTTTACCTTCCGGTCTATGAACCATCTCCCACATATTGTTTTTCTCAATCTGATCAAGTTCATCATTCATTCATTTAACCCAAATGTCATCTTTGTTAGATTCATTAAATTTCTTGGGTTCCAGCATGGATATGAAATCTATATGTGATTGTTCCGTGTTTTTTATTAGCTTTCTCCTGGTTTGTACACCTTTGTCTTTTTCACCAATTATCTGACTTGCAAGATGATTCTTTTGGGTGATTATGGAGGAGGAATTTGAAGTTGTCTGTTGATTTGAGTCTATTTGAGTATCCGTGTCTTCATTTGATTCAGAGTCTTCATTTTCTAATTCTTGGACCTGTTCATCTTCAACTTTAGTTGTGTCTTCTGTAGAAGACTCATTACTGTACACCTCTCTTGCTGGGATTTGCTCATCAACGTTTATGTCAATACAGTCAACCATTTTATGTAGCCTCTTATTATAGCATCTGTATCCTTTGTTGTTTGTAAAATACCCTAAGAAGCTACCTTCATCATCCTTGTCATCATATTTTCCAAGGTTTTCATCGTTATTCTTTATGTAACATTTACTCCCAAATACTTTGAAGTGTTTAATTGAAGCAGGTCTCCCATACCACAGTTCATAAGGTGTCTTTTCACTTTGTGGTTTGAGGTGGGCTTTTTTAAGAACATGGATTGTTGTGTGTATTGCCTCTACCCAGTAGGTTTGACCATTGTTCTTCTCATTCATCATTGACCTGACCATTTCCCGCACTGTTTTGTTTTTCCTCTCAACTACTCCATTTTTTTGTGGAGTTCTTGGGATGGTGTATTCTCTCTTGATCCCATGCTTATCAAAAAATTCCTTGAAGTCACTTGACATAAAATCTCCTCCTCGGTCTGATCTTACCTCCCTTAACCTCTTTCCTGTTTGAGTCTCAGTTAAAGCCTTAAATATTTTAAACTTCTCAAAAGCTTCATCTTTTTCCTTGAGAAAGGCAACCCAAGTAAGTCTGGAGTAATCATCAATAATCAGCATGAAGTAGTTTTCTTTCCCCATGCCTTCTTCTCTTGATGGTCCACATAAGTAAATCTCTTGGACATAAACTATGTCCTGGTTATATTTCCTACTTGGCAGGGTTTACACATTGAATCTTGGGGCTTTGATATTCTCAGAAGAACTTTTACTGCCTCAAGAGTTTTGAGTTTGATTAAGTGGTCAAATTTTAGATGTCCAAGTCTCCTATCCCATAACCAACTTTCATCATTTTTTCTTAGATGACACTCTTCTCTATTTTCTTTCAACACATATAAATTAGTTTATGTCCTTATGCCTTTGGCCACCACGTATCCTAAGTTTACAGACTTTATCTTGCGGTCCTTGGAAGTGAACACCACTTCACATCCTCTGTCACACATTTGACTTACACTGAGAAGATTATGTTTCAGCCCAACTACAAGTAGAACATCTTGGGATTTTCCTTTTCCATTACTTAAACTCACCATCCCTTTACCCTTTATTTTACCTGGAGCATCATTTCCAAAGGTTACGTTTCATGATTTTCTTTCACTTAGAGATAGAAACTTACCTTTTTCTCCCGTCATATGTTTGGAGAATCCACTATCTATATACCAAGGGTTCATTTTTCTTTGAGCCGACAACACTAATCCACACTTTTCACTTTCTTTCTTCTTCCTCAACTTCACATTTTCAGCAGGGGAATTCAAATCTGGTTCATAGTTCCTTAATTGTCAGTCAGTAGATTTATGTCCATAGTTATGACAAATGTAGCATTCATTCTCATTGTTCAATACATCAAAATTATTGTTCTAGTGTTGTCTACTTATTGACTGTTGATTATTTCTTGACCTCCTTAGTTGCATGTCTCTAAACTTAATTTGGCAATTTGCAATCTGTGAAGGTTTGTTACTTGGCTGTATAATTCTTTGTTGTGGCAAGTATTTATTCCTTTGAAACATTAATTGATCATGTCTAAGTCTTAAGGAACAATTTCATCTTTGTGACCAAAGTTAGAATAGTAGAAACAATATCCATAGAAAAATTCTTTGTACCTGGAAATGGTTGTTTTCTTTAAGAAAATCGATTTCTTCCATGCTGATGATGTCTTTCAGCAGGGAGCGCACTATTTCTTTGTTCTACAGATTTAGTCCTGGCACCTTTTTCTTTACTCGTCCTGGGTGACTGGTTGTCTTCCTTTGTTTCTGCAGGTTTGTTGTTGTCATTGGTTGTAGATTTGACAAACTTGATGGGTTCTTCATTTCTTGGCTTACCACTACTTGATCCCTCTTCATAGCCCAAACTAGTTTTCAACTTTGGATTCCTTTGCTAATTCAGAATGGTGGCTAATCCTTTTGAGGCTTTGATACTTGATAGATTCTGATTATACAAGGCTTGAAATTTCTCTATCTCTTTCCTGGTTTTCACTACTTCTTGTTCTAAGGCTTCAGATCTTTTCTTCTTTTATGATAAATTTCATTTCATAATGTATTCGATTTTATTTTCCTTTTCTAATTCCACTTTTAGTAGGACAAGGTCTTCATCAGGTTCTTTACTATCTTTCTCGAACTGTATCAGCAATTGTCCTTCCTTTATGTTCTTAATTCTTAGTCTGTCAATCTCTTCCAGTGCACTGATCAGTTTTGCTTCCATGTCAACCACACCTTCTTCTTCATTAGCATCACTTCATGTGATTTTATTATCATAATCCTCTTTGGCCATAAGTGTGAAGTCATGTAGTTTATATTCAATAGGGGATTCATTGTCTTCATCATATGAAGGATCATCATCATTGTTTACGCAAAGACTTTTCTTCTTAAAGTTATTCTCTTTAAAGAAATTTATGTGTTTGTGCTTCTCCTCATCATCAGATGTATGGTCCTTTCTTTTGTGGGGACATTTATTTGCAAAATGACCTATCCTACCATAGTTGAAACATTTGAAAGGCAGTTTACCTTTGTATTTACATGATCCCTTCTTCAATCTCTTCACAAATTTTGATTCAATTTCATCGGGCTCAGAATCCTCATTCTTTTCTATCTTAAATGATGTTTCTCTGGAAGTGGATTTATCTTTAACTATTCTCATTTCATATGCATTCAATGTTCCTAGAAGTTGATCAAACTCCAAGTTTTTTATATCATTAAGTTCTTCTATAGAAGAGACCTTCGGATTGAACCTATCTGGGAGAGATCTCAAGATTTTCTGAACTAAAGAAGGTTCCTCAATTTTTTCACCAAGTGATTTCATTGAATTTACCATTTCTTCTACTCTCATAAAGTATTTTCCAACAGTTTCATCTTCTTTCATCCTCAACTGTTCGAACTGTATTCTGTAGGTTTGAAGCTTGGCATCCTTTACCTTCTCATTACCTTCAGAACTGCTAATGAGTTTGTCCCACATTTCTCTAGCAGTTCCTAGGTGCATAACTTTTACAAATTATGCTTCTGCAAGCCCATTCAAGATAACATTCATAGCCTTAGAGTTGAAATAAATTCTAGCTTTTCATCCTTATTAGATAGTACAATTGGATTTACATAACCACTATCTACAACATCCCAGACATCTGCACTTAAATCCATTGTGTAGGTTCTCATTCTAACTTTCTAGAAGGCAAAGTTTGTTCCATTGAACAAAGGGGCCTTATTGGTTGAAAACTTCATGGCTTGACATATTTAAGCTCTAGGATATACCCTTAGATAAAGGGGCCGACTTTGATACCAAGTGTTGGACAACTGAGAGGGGGGGGGAGGGTGAATCAGTTGTAACCTTGCTTAAACAATTATACTTATTTTAAAATATTTCCAGATCACTCAATGACAATCACAATAATGCAGGGAAGTAAGAAACATACCATTCAACATCATTCACACATATAAGATAGACAGAGATAGATATTTCCTGAGGAAACACATAAAGGGTAAAAACCTCTTATTCTTTATATGATAAGTAATCTGTACATTATTTACATTATCATACATATGAGCACCAAATCATAATGAAGCTACAACCTCTGTTTTGCAAGATGCTACTTGCTGAGAGCACCAAATCTCTGGATTCTCTAGCACTAACTAGAAGGAAGCACCAACTCTCTAATTTCTCTAGCACCCACTAGAAGGAAGCACCAACTCCCTAATTGTTCCAGCACCAACTGGATGGAAGCACCGACTTCCAGTCACACAGGAACCAACTTGTATAACAGAGAACAACAGTTCTCCCTTGCACCACCCTGCCACCCTGGTTTCTCTGGCTTCAACCAGATGGAAGCTACAACTCCCTTTGTTCAAGCACCCACTTGAACCTCTAAGGAAAACAATCTTCCCTAGCACCTCCCTACCACCCTGGAATCTAAATATTTTCTACTAAGACTTATTACAACGATATAAATTTCTTCAACAACTTACTGGTCTCATCACTGTTCTGCTACACTGCGCTTCTCTGTCTACATCATTGTCTTCTGCCTTTTATGCTCTCTACGCCATGTCCCTTCAATGCACCATTCCCCTTTTGTGCATTTATGCTACTGTGCTCTTCCTCCTTCTTCACACATTAATCACACTCAATAAAAACCCCCATTTCTTCTTTATTTAGCATTCTTATACTCACTGTGCACCTTGTCCATGCAATCTACTTCTTTCTCTTGCATCCTCTGTGACCACAATATGCTCGACATCGGAGTGTTTTTGCCACTTTACTCTTCCAAAACTATCCCATATCCTGTGTGCTACGTTCTCTCTCTCTGTTCTGCATCTCCTACTCATTTTTAGTGCTCTGCCTGATCATCATGGTAACTCTTGAGCTTCTCTTCCAGTTTACCCCACGTATCCATCATCACTGGGTGTTATCTCGAGATTCCTTGGCTTTTGTGGAAGTTGAGACACTTCATATTCTCTATCATAGACGAGCTCATCCTCTGGAAGAAACAATCATTTGTTTCTAGAAGTTACACTATGAAGTGCAATAGTAGCCCTCCAATCTTATTCAAATTCATCTGCACCGTTGAATTGAATTCATTGAATCTTGCTTTGAATCTTGCGTTCATTTCTCCATTTTGCACTTCGACATTTAGGGATCCCTGTGGTGAATATTTCGTTACTCTCCATGTCCTGCTCCCCGAAACTCCGAATGGAGCTTGTTGCTTCGAGTTCTATTCTATAGTTCTTCGATGATGTGACCATCAGAATATGACCCCTATGCAATCACATAAGCGCTTCAATCTCCAGATCAAATGTCCTCAATCCGTGGTGATCGGACGACTATCCTCTACCCCGGGACTTCAGCCTTCAAGACTTTGGGGGAGTGATGGAGATAAAACTCCCAAAGAAAAAACTCTCGGAGTGAGGTCAGTCTTGTGTCACTCGATGATGTGTCGTGACCGGAGTAGCTATCACGTGTCACTCAAGATTGTGATTTCCAGTGGCTTTAAATGCCTAATCAACTCAACACTTGTCGTTGTCAGATCGTGCCATGTGTCATAGTCTTCCACCTATCCTTTCTGACATGGTCTACCACATTCTCCTCCTGGATCTATCGGCCCAGATTACTTCATGATTTCGCATATCACGATTTCAGCATTCTTGATGTGAATGTTCTCGACACTTCCAAGTCTCAGTCTGCAAAACTACGAAATGAAGTCAGATCATCTTTTCTGCTTTTCACACTTTGCAACTTCGGGACTCTTGTGATGAGGAGTCTCGACACTTGACTCCTCCATCTCCCGGTATCTGAAACTTTGGTATTAGAAACTGTCTCCTTCTTTTGGGATTTCGGCGTTTCACATTTCACGATTCTAGGACTCCTGTGGTGAAGTGTTTTGACACTTCAACTCCCAGTATTCATAACTATCTCCTGCTTTTGGGATTTCGGTGTTTCTCATTTCGCGATATTGGGACTCCTGTGGTGAAGTGTTTTGACACTTCAACTCCTGGTATCTGGAACTGTCTTCTGCTTTCGGGATTTCACCATTTTGCATTCCATCGTTTCAGCATTTCGACACTCATGTGGTTAAGTGTTTCGACACTTCAACTCCCGGTATCCGAGACTCCGAAATGGAGTTATTTCCCAGTCTGTAAAACTCTTGTTGATGTGCCTCTTTGGGGATTTCGGGATTCTGGATTTCGCAACTCCGGGACTCCTATGTTGAAGAGTCTCAACTCTTGACTTCTCTATCTCCCGGTATCCGAAACTCGGAAATGGAGTTAGATCAATGTATTCCAGTGTTTCGCATTTCACCATTTTGACATTCTTGTCATGAGTTGCTTCCTTGACTCCTCCAATGCTCGGTATCTGTGATGTTGATCTTCCTTGCCTACTTGTTTTCCATCAAATAAACATTACACTCTTGCACTCTTCGTGCACCGTTGCACTATCTCTTCTGAGCTTACGTTGTCCCTATTTTTCCATTGCTGCATACTCTGATCTTCCCAGCAATGACAAGCACATCTGCCTGAAAACATGCCAACAATCTCCCCCTTTGGCACTGATGGAAACCCTGAATGACTGCGCTAATCTGTTTGGACCTCCAACTGTAGCATCCCGTCTAGATCACTCCTTTTCTCCCCCTTTGACATCAATGTCAAAGAAAACATGCTCCCCCTGAGTTGTTGTAGTATTTTTAGGAGGTATCAGATATTTAATCAATACAAAGCTCCCCCTAATAGGATGAACTCTCTTAGGTGTGAGATGGGATAACACCCAGCTTATGTCGGAGATATTCAAATGGTGTCTTGGCCAGGAGTTTAGTAAAGATGTCTGCAATTTGTTCTGTGGTTGTAATGTAATGGACCTGAACAACCTTATTAGTGACCTACTCTCTCAGAAAATGGTATTTTATGGGAATATGCTTGGCCTTGGAGTGGAATACAAGATTCTTAGAAACACTGATGGCACTATTGTTATCACAATGAATTGGGATCGGTTCTTTGTATTTTACCTCCAAGTCTGCAAGTGTCTGAATCATCCATAATACCTGAGTTCAACAAGTAGCAGCAGCAATGTACTCTACCTCTATAGTTGATAAGGAAGTGGAACTTTTCTTTTTACTAAGCCATGATACTAATGAGTCACCCAGGAAGAATGCTCCTCCACTGGTGCTTTTTCTCTCATCAACACAGTTTTCCCAATATGCATCTGAATAAGCAGTTAACTGAAAATTCTGATTTTTGGGATACCACAGACCATAAGTCATTGTTTCTTTCAAATACCTGAATATCCTTTTGACATCTAGAAAATGAATCTGTTTAGGTGCAGACAGATATCTTCCTACCATTCCAATAGAATGCAGTATGTCTGGGCAAGATGTTGTGATGTACAAAAAGCTTCCTATCATTGACCTATATGAACTTTGATCAACATCAGGCAAGTCATCATCCTTGCTTAATTTGAATCCAATTACCATAGGCGTTCCCACAGGTTTAGAATCTTCCATTTGAAACCTTTTCAACATTTCTCTTAGATATTTTTCTTGAGAAATGAACATCCCTTCAGACCTCTGAG
>JZKD02S2039467.1:276336-330556 GCA_000966675.3 Picea glauca | reverse complement strand
TCTCTCTCTCTCTCTCTCTCTCTCTCTCTCCCTATGTTGAAACATTTTTCGAGATTTTAGTTTTCCCTTCCCTTGTTCTATTTTCCCACTTCTTTACACCCTTTCTTCCCCCCTTTATATACTTTTCCTTTTTTCCCAATTCCTTTTATCCCTTATTTTTTCCTTTCTTGGTTAGTATACTTATCCATTTTCAAGTTTGTGGACCTTCAGATCTGTGGACTATCCCACTTACATTTCTATTCATTCACTTGTGCATAAGTTTTCCTCAACACTTAGTTTTTTTCTTCAATTCACGGGCATGCGGGTTCAAAACTTTTCCTTTCATTTATGAAGACTTCACATTACACTACAACTTCTACATTCTACATTTCGACCATCACTTAAATTTATTTTCTTTGCAGATCTAGGGTTCCCTTAGGTTTCATTCTATTGACATTCACGAGTTCGACTGACCACCTTCTATAATTATTTTATTTGGATATCTCATCCAACCGCAGTTTCATGGGTTGGCGGGTTCACGAAAATTCCATAATGAACAACTGTCATCTTCACCCCTTCCATTGATTTTCTTTTTCAAATGTGAAATAAGTGTTATTTATATGCTAACAATTGTTTTGCAGACTTCAAAAAGGTCATTATTAATGGAAAAAATATCGAGAAATATTCATTAAATATTCATTTAATCCTCATTTTTGAAAGGATTAAATTATCATTATCTCTCAAAAAGGCTCATTTGTAACTATCATTCATCTAAATAAATAGTTCTATCAACTTAATGATAGTATCAACTCGAAAAAAGTTCTATGGTGATACTTTGAATATTTTTGGCCATGAAGATCAGAATTTCCAGTGGTCAAGAGTATATTGATATTATTCCTTCCCTCCTGGTGCTCAGAGAAACAAGAATGTGATTTGGACATCTGGGATTTCTCTTGTTGGTTGTGTTCTAGAGATTTTTTACTGTAAATTTTTTTTGCATGGTGTGTTGACAAATATGTATCGAATCAAAGAACTATACAATTCTAGGGACATTCTCCAATTTCTTTTTCGCCTCAAGTCTTCTGTAAATTGTTAAAGTTACCAGAGCCCACTCTCACCTTCAAAGGTAAATATTGTAGGGACTTTCTGAAGAAACATAATAATGGGCTCGACCTCTTGCCAGAGTACTTTGTGAATCCAACGTCTATACCAGTAGACATAACCAAAATTCAAGTTGACTCTTTGAAAAACCCTTATTGACAAATCACATGGTTATTCACCAGAATATTCTCTTTGGAAGATACAGAATTGGAAGAAGATATTGAAAATATATTTCCTGGAATAGAACAACAAGAGAATGTTGTTAAACAAAACTCTTCATTGGAAATTGTTCAGAATGAAAGTTTCAGTGACGAAAATTCCTTTACTATTCAGAGATTTGTTTTTGACAAATTTTATAAAAAGTTAATATTGGAAAGAAATGATCAGAGGAATAAGAAAGGAAAATATCGTTCCAAGGTTGACCTTAAGTATACGCAACCATCTCAAATTTCCAAAATTCACAAGGAAACTGGGGATATACTTGATGATTCTATTGATGGTTTGGAAGTTGAGAATGCCAAGATGAAGGAAAAGATCAAAGAATTGGAAACTACCTTGATGTCTCTTCCTATTTTGGCTAGCCATTTAACAATGATAGAGCCAACCAGATCAGGTACCAAATGCAAAGGTTCATCAATTTTTCTTATGGTTGTTAGAAATTATGTCGAGAAGAATATTAAAAAGAGAATGTCACTCATAATGGAGGCATGTGAAGTCTCTAAAAATATTGTTTCTTTTGGTTCGAGAGAACATGTGTTCCATCAATATCTTCAAGATGAACTTAAAAATGAAGAAGGGTTTTATAGAGATGATGTCTTACCATTTGGAATAAAATTTTCAAATATCACAAAGGTAGAGAGGAGATAATAAGATTTTCCTACGCCTAGTCAAATTAAACAATTGAATGCTTGTTGGATAAAAGAAATTAAAAATTTAAGAGATATTGTTCAAACTTGCAGTGAATTCATAACAAAGAGAGAATAATTATTCAAAAGGCTTATATAAATAGACTTAGCAGGTAGAACTAGTGAATTTCAAGATCCCAAATTAATATTTAATTCAATTTTTATGACAAAGCAATAGTTTGATGAACATGTGGAAATATCGAAGGGATTGTTGGTCAAAAAATTCCATAGTGTAATTGAGTATGGAGAAGAAGAAATTGATGATTGTCTCATTGATTTCTCTATAAAAAATCAAGACATTGAAGAATCAATGCATGGTATTTCTCATGATCTAAGAGATTTAAAAGGAGAATTATTTAATATGAAAATTATACATAAGATAAATGTTGTGCCCATGAAAGACTATATTGAAGAATGGTTTAAAAGAGAATTTGATAAGTTAACTAATGAAGGCCAAGAAACGACAGTTGGGATGGTTTCAGAAACCGTCGGTGAGGATAATAAAATGACAAAAACAAGAAAATGAAAGTGAGAGATACCATCACAGTAAGTCCATGTTGGTCACCTTCCTGCTTTATTTATGAGTTTTCATCTAGTTATTCCACTTCTTTGAATAGAAAGGTTTAACTGAAATTGATAACTTTCTCTTTGTCTTCTTTCCAGATCTTACTACTCCGTGTCTGCCCACATTCTTCCTTCTACAATTTATTTCCTATTTATGTGTACTTTTATGGTCCGTGGGATCCCTAATCCTAGTCTTCTAGACAAACGCATTTTTCTTAATTTCAAATAATTGTAACAAACTTTATTGTATTTGAGAAATCCCAAGAGAACTAAGTCGGGATTAGTTTTGATGGTGTTTTATAACTTTGATTTCTAAGTATAAAATATTTGAAATTGGTCTGTCATATTCTTCTTTTGAGCTATACATATGTTTACTATATAAAATTTCTCTTATGCATTTGGACCATCTTATTTTATTTTTATGTGAGATCAAAAATATTTATTTTTACTATCATGGATGTGAGGAAAATGTGTTTATTTTATGCAATGTGTGATGTGTGAGGTTCCTGGTCATTTCTTAAGAATTCTCTTTAAAATAAATATTTTGTCTTTCTTCAATTTTATCTTTCGTTGATCATAAAGAGTGGGTCATCTCAAGGTCCCATATTATTTCTAAATCTTAAATTATCAAAGAATACCATAAGCGAAAGAGGAGTACCACCTATATAAAAATGTAGGAGGATTCATATCCTTGTGAGGTTTTCATTTCGGTCCTGATGGATTGAAGCGTCAACATTTTTGGTGACCATAGTGGGGAACAAATGAAAGATTTTAATCTAGTTTAACATCCTTGAAGTACAGGGCTTTGCCTTAGGCCAACCAACCCGAGTTAGAAATTGGATTAAATAATCAATGAAGTGTTCTGCATTAGCCATATAATCTTTCAATAATGACAGTTGGAACCGAAGAAGAATTGGAAAGGTCTTGGAAAACACTAGTTCAAGAAGAAGAAATATAAATTCTTCAAAGACAGTGGAGAGACGAAATACAAGACCACAAAAATGAGAGACAAGCTCAAAGTGCACAAGAACAAGGTCGGAATTGAAACTAGATGAATACAAGGGACCAATCACTACAAGTAAAAGCAAACAAATTCATAACTTAGAAAGTAAATAACATATATCTAAGGAAAAGAAGAAACTTCTAGATATGGCTGAAAGGGAAGAAAGGCACGAGGAACCACATGAAAAAGTATGTGAAGAACCACATGAAGAAATATGGGAGGAAAGAAGACATGAAGAAAGGAGAAATGAAGGAATGGGAATATTTAGAAACTCCAAAATAAAAATAGATTCTCCACTTGACCTGTGAGGTGAACAATATGAGCTCCCAATCCTCCCTAAAGATACCCTGAAAGAATTTTCTGGAGACTGAACAATTGACGCTAAAAGACATGTCAATTGTTTCCTCAATGTTTGTGAATTTCATCTTGTGTATTATGATGATGTAATGGTAAGGTTGTTTCTCCAAACCTTATCAGGCCAATCCTATGAATGGTATACAACATTTCCCACCAAATCAATAGGTTCAATCATTGACCTTGAAAACATCTTCCTAACTATGTTTTCTCCTCGAGTCACATACCATACCCTCCTTACTAATTTCACTCAGATTTGTTTAAGAAATAATGAGAGAATAAGAGATTTCAATCTCATATTTAATAAAACTATGAGCAAGATCCCTGAAGCTAAAATTCCAAATGATCCAGTGATTCTTGGTTGTTATAAAAATTCCATGCCACCAAATGTAAAGTTTTCTATTAGAACATCCCAAATGGATACCCTAGAGGAAGTAATGACTAAAGCCACATAAAAGGAGGAAATCATGATTGAAATGGGCATTGACCCTGATATTATCCTCGGAACGATATAAAGGAAAATGGGTAGTATGAATATTGATGATCAAGGAGCCTCTAGTTCAAGAAGAAACAAATATAAAAAGTCATGATCAAGTCAAAATAAATCCACTGGTGGAGGATTTTTCAAGGGAACCATATCATATGTAAAGATAGACTTTGTTGCAGCCCAAGAAACTAAGCAAAGGATTGAGATTGCACAAATGAATATAATAATCAAGAAAATGCAAAATGAAATAACAAGATTGAGAAGCAATAATAATTATGTACCCAAACCGAGCATGTCAGTCCAAGAACAAAGACAGAACCCTCCTCAAGAGAAGAGAGTAAGGTTTTAAAAAGTTGATAATAAAAAAAGAAAAAGGGTCCCCAGACAACTAGTTCTCAATGCATCAGTTCTATATGAACCATATAATGAACAAATCGATGAACAAGAAAATGATTATTTATTAGAGGAAATTTTTGAGCATGTACAGACAGACGAATGCAAGATGTCCATGTATATATTTGAAGAAGGTGACAATGATCTTGACTCACAAGAGAATGTTTCCCAAACATGGGCATTTGTAAATAAGTCCAAAATAAAATATGATTTTGAAAAAGACAAAGAGAAAGTCAAAGAAAAGGATAAAGAAAAGGAGAATGAGAAAGAGAAAAATAAAAATGTAATGAGTAACACTGAAGGTAAAAAAACCACCAAATATCAAGACCCCCTCAAATGAAATATAATGTTGTTGAAGATTTGAGTAAGTTGAGGATGGATTACTATGCCTTTCACAGAAGTGGTTAATATTCCCCAAAAAATGGAAAATATTTTGAAGTTGTTAGATGAGCTAACAGGGAGAATTGAAGCAATTTCCACAAACCCAAAATGAAGTCAAAACACATTAGCAATCAGGTTGAGAGGCAAAGTCCCACCCTTATATATTTCAATTGAGAACCATGATGTTGTAATCCATAACTGTCTATTTGGCATTGGAACAAGAAATAATATCATTTCATTGGCAGTAATGGAGGCGATGGGTATGAGATGCACCAAATATTATGAAGCATGCAAAAGCATTTATGTGATTGATTCTAGGCAGGTGTCATCTTATGGAGAAATTAAATATTTTTATTCATGGATTGTTGTTTCTCCTCATATTATTACATTTTTCAATATTGTGGTTGTCGATCTTCCTCATGCATATGGAGTTGTCCTCGGAAGATACTGGTCATCTATGATAACAGGATATATAATGAGTGATGGAAGCTGCATGATGTTGGTGGATAAAGACGGAGAAATGATCAGGGTTCCTCGTGAAACTAGGAGACCATTCTCTTTCAAAAATAAGGATAATGAACTAATCGAAGATTATATAGATGTTGGTATCATAAATTATTCTATCATGGACATGGAACAAATTGAGGACATAGAAAATCAAGATAATCATTTTGTGGGCTACTGGAGGATGCCATTTTATGGAGCTTGTTCAAGCTCGAGAAGCGGAGTTGGAATTTTCCTTAAAATACCAAAAACAATCATGCACCCACATGCTATCAAACTTGAATTTCCATGCACAAATAATGAGGTGGAATATGAGGCTTTGATTCAAGGAATAATCCTTGCACAAGAAATGAAAATAGAACATTTGATTGTGATTGGAAACTCTGAGATGGTAATAAATCAAGTTACTAAAAAATATAAGATTAAGAAAGAAAGAGTTAAATTGTATTTCAAAATAATAAGTGAATTAATGGAATCCTTTTGTTCCTTTAATATTTATTTCATTCCAAGGGACAAAAATAAAAAAGTAGATTCAGTAGAGTTGGCGGATTCAGTGTCAAACCCAAATGATGTCCAGAGTGAAACAACCTTTCAAGTAAAAAGAGTATTTAGACCCTCTGTACCTGAGAATCAAGAGTATTTCAAGTATTTGAGAATGATGAAGATCTATAAAAATTCTTAATAATTGATAATAAATATGAGTATAATGATATCATTGTTGTCCCGAAGAATTATGTTAAGTCCGAATCTCTTTTCGCAAGACATAATCATGCTAAACATATTCTGGAAGAAGTATCAATATGAAAGGTTCAAGAAACGAGAAAATTCAATATTGGGACTGACAGTTCCCCAAAGTATATTAACTTGGGAATCAATTTCATAGTTGATGAAGTTGATCAATATGTTGCATTTTTTAGGGAATATCTAGATGTTTTTTCATGGAGTTATGATGATTTAAAGGCATATGATAAAACAATATTTCATCATATCATCCCATTAAGAGAGGGAGCAAATCCTGTCAAGAAGAATATAAGGATGATGCAATCTAAGTTGAAACCACTGGTAAAGGTTGAGTTGGAAAATTATAATAAAGATGGAATAATGCATCCCATCAGACAGTATGACTAGCTTTCAAATCTTGTGATTGTGAGAAAGAATACCAGGGAAATCCAGATGTGTGTGGATTTCAAGGGTCTTAATAAATAAAGTGTGAAGGATAATTATCATTTTCCCAACATGGAATTTCTCCTCCAACAAGTCACTTGATCATATTGCGTGCCCATTTTAGATGGGTTTTCTAGGTATAAGCAAGTCTTAGTTGCAGAGGAAGATAGAGAAAACCCAACCTTCATAACTGCATCGGAAACATATGCATATGCTCGAATTCCCTTTGATTTAAATAATGTTGGAATTACATTTCAGAGGGATATGGATCATGCCTTTGAGGTTTTTATAGGAAAATTCATGGTGGATGACCAAGATGATTTAACCATTCATTCAAAGACAAGAAATGAACACATTCATCATCTGAAGAAATTCTTTGAAAGATGTATATTATATGGAGTTTCTTTGAATACAAATAAAAGCATATTCGTTGTGACTAAAGGTAAATTTTTGGGTCACATTATGTGCAAATAAGGAATCTATATTGACCCAGAGATGGTTAAGGATATAAATTAACTTAACCCCCCATCATCCAAGAAAGGATTCCAGTCAGTTTTTGGAAAAATCAACTTTGTACGGAGGTTTGTCCCTAATTATGAAAGTATTTTGAAGAGGATCAACTCATTTTTAAAAAAGGACCAACGTTTCAAATGGAAATCATATACACAAGAAGATTTTAGTAACATCAAAAAGGCAATCACCGCATCTCCATTCCTCATTAGTCCATACTTCCAGAGATACTTCATCATTTATTCATTTGTAGCAAAAACTGTTGTGGCATCTGTTCTTACTCAAAGAAATTCCAAGGGTGAATAACTACCCATTAGTTTCATGAGAAAAGCCCTTCATGTCTATGAACTACGATATTCATAATTGGAGAAACAAGCCTTGCCTATTGTAAAGGAAGTAGCACATTTTCAGACCTATATATAGAATTCTCATGTTATTGCATATGTTCCATCATCTTCTATTAAGATTCTTTTAAACCAACAATTGAGAGAAGGGAAATGGGAAAATTGGTTAGCGAAGATTCAAGAATATGACATTGAAATTAAGCCTTTAAAGGTAGTCAAAGGGAAAGGGTTGTGAAATCGCATTGCGAACAGTGATGCTTTGGATGGAGTAATTTCGATTCCAATTGGAAAACCTATTTCTGTCTCTGAATGGTATAAAGATATTGTATTTTACTTAAGGTCCAGACAATTCCCAGTTACCATGACCCAAAGGAATGAAGAGCATTGAAAATGAAATGAAATCAATATGTATTGATTGTTGATGTCTTATTCAAAAGGAAATATGATGACATGTTGTTGAGGTGTGTTGATGAAAAAAGATCTCAAGAATTAATGCAATAATTTCATAGAGGTATATGTGGTGGAAATTTTGCACCCACTTCTACAACACATAAAATAATAAGAGATGGATTTTGTTTTCCATCCATTTTCAAGGAATCATATACTACAGTGAAAACATGCATCTCTTGTCAACAATTTTCAGGGAAGATGAAAAGATCTGCATTGCCATAACAACTTATATCTTTAGAACAACCATTTTCCCAATGGGGAATGGACGTTATCGAACCAATAAATCCAAAATCAAGTAAAGGGAATATATACATATTCACTGCTATAGATTATTTCATGAAGTGGAAAGAAGCAGTGGAACTAAAAAAGGATGATTCTTAAGAATTTATTAAGCTTCACAAAGATAATATAATGTCAATATTTGGTGTTCCAGAAAAGTTCATTTCTGATAATGGTTCGATTTTTATCAAGTCAAAATATACATAATTTTGTGGAGAATATAGCATCGTCATGTGGAAATCATCAAATTATTATACATAAGGTAATGGTCTTATTGAATCTACCAATAAGACACTCATTCATATTTTAAAGAAAACTATTGATCAGAATCAAAATAATTGGCATTTTAAATTGACTAACACTCTATCAGAAAGAAAAATGACTTTGAAAGTCAGTACTAGAATGTCTCTATATATGTTGGTTTAAGGGAAGGAAGAAAAAATTCCAATTAGCTGCAAATTAAATTCCTTGAACTATGAAGTTAATAGAGAGGATGCATAACATAGTGATCCTATGCAAAAGAGATTGAATCAACTATTAAAATTGGAAGAAGAACAAAGTAAATATTTATATAGAACATCTCAAAGGCAATGGAGTTTCAAAATATATTTTGATCAAAGTGCAACAATGAAGAATTTTCAGAAAGGGGAACTGGTGTTACTCTAGAACAAAGCTAAGGAGAAACCATCAATGCACACAAATTTTAAATAACTTTGGATTGGGTCGTACATCATTGAAAATATCCTGGGTTTCAATTTGTACATGCCCAAAGACATGAAGGAGAAAATGTTAACGTTTCCTGTTAATGGGAAACATTTGAAATGATTTTTTTCCTGAAACTTTCTCTTCTCCTTGTACATAGTTTTGATTTATTTTTTACATCCTTACTATTTGACTCCATATCCCAAAGGATAGAAACATTTGGTCTTGAATATTTTGGATTCTTGACAACCCCCAGAGGGTTATCATCCCACAATTGGAGCTAGCTGTTGAAACCTTTTTGTGCTTTCATTTTTCCCTTCCCTTGTTCTATTTTCCCACTTATTTACACCCTTTCTTTCCCCCTTTATATATTTTCCTTTCTTTTTCCCTTTCTTGGTTACGATACTTATCCATTTTCAAGTTCACAGACCTTCAGATTCATGGATTGTCCCACTTACATTTCCATTCATTCACTTGTGCATAAGTCTACCTCAACACTTAGTTTTTTTCTTCAATTCATGGGTATGCAGGTTCAAACCTTTTCCTTTCATTCTCACAACCTTCACATTACACTTCAACTTCCGTGTTCTACATTTCGACCATCACTTAACTTTTATTTTCTTCATGGATCTCAGGTTCCCTTAGGTTTCATTCTATTGACATTCGCAAGTTTGACCGACCACCTTCTATACTTACTTTATTTGGATAGATCATCCAACCGCGGGTTCGTGGGTTCACAAAAAAATCATATTGAAATCCTCTCATCTCTACCCCCGCTATTACTTTGTTTTTCCCAATGTGCAATAAGTGTTATTTAAATGCTAAAAAAAAATTCTAGACTTTTAAAAGGTTGTTATTAATGACGAAAAGATAGAGAAATATTCATTGAATTTTCATTTATTCCTCATTTGCGATAAATTATCATTATATCTCAAAAATTCTCATTTGTAATTATCATTCAGCCGAAGAAATAGTTCTATCAACTTAATGGAAACATCAGCTTGACAACAGTTTTGTGGTGATACTTTGAATATTTTTGGTCGTGAAGATTGAAATTTCCAGTGGTCGAGAGCATATTGGTATTATTTCTCCCCTCCTGGTGCTTAGAGAAATGGGAACGTGATTTGGGCATCTGGGATTTCTCTTGTTGGTTGTGTTCCATAGGTTTTTGACTGTAAATAAATTGTTGCACGGTGTGTTGAAAAATATGTACCAAATCAAAGGGTTATACAACTCCAGGGAAATTCCCCAAATTATTTTTCTCCTCAAGTCTTTCGTAAAATGTGAAAGCTTCCAGAGCCTACTCTCACCTTCAAAGGTGAATATTGCAGGGACTTTCTGAAGAAAAATAATAATGGGCTCAACATGTTTCCATACTACTTAGAGAATCTCACGTCTATACCAGTATACATAACTAGAATTCAGGTCGACTCTTTGAAAAACCCTTATCGAGAAATATCATGGCTATTCACCATAATAACAGGTCAGGAGAATACTGCTTCCATGTCTTGGATGATTTTATATATTTTTTATTTTACAGTCCAAGAGAAAGCTATTTTTGACTGGGATAAACTCATTTCCATCTAAATGTATTCCCAATTATCGCATTTAGAAAAGGATAAGAAATTCTTTATGGATATATATTTGAAATTTGCTATCACGCATTGTTACCAATTCCCAAATTTAACTATCAGGAAGAACGTAAAATGTGAAGCGGACCCTGTAACTTTTTAGTATCAGGCATTATGGAGGCATAAAACCCCTTTATTTTTCTATGAAATCTATAATGATTTTGTTTCATTCTTAAAGAAACTTTTATTCAGTGAAAGCACTTCTAGGATATCTATTCAAAGCTACCAAATTTCTCGAGAAAAAAGGAACGATTGAAAAAATGGAGAATCATAATATTATAAGAATATTTTGTTCAAAGGAGAATCCCTCCTTTCATCCATATTATGTGCCTGATAAATTATTCATCATAGAGGTAGCAAGGAAATAAAATTTCTCGTTGCACTTTTTCCATGAAAAGAGAAAAAAATAATTTATTCCTCTTCCCTAGAATATGGGATAATTTGTATTGAGGAATATGGATAAAATTGATGAATTTGTAGGTAATTTTAATAATGTCAATTTGAAATATGTTGAGAGGATCAAAAGTTTTGACCCAAAAAGTATATTTGTTGAACATATGCAATCAGTGGGGTTTAATAATTCTTTCATTCAAACTATTTTGAGTGAAGAAGAAGAAGTCAACAGCCGAAACACTCCTGCACATGATATTGTTGATATGGAAACACTACTCAACAACAACGACCTTTATAAACAAAAAAAGAAAAAAACCCGGTGAAAAGAGTTCTCAATCTCCAATTGTCACTTTGAAGAATACTACATCCTGAAGCAGTGCTCGAGTGGCTCACTCAGTTAAGAATTTTGTCAACAATAACTCTAATGGAGGAGGATATAAGAACCCCCCCACTAGGAAAATTGAAATTTCCCGCAAATTTCCTATAAGAATGAAAAAAAAAACTCCATTGCAAGAGGAAGAGAACAATCTCTTAGAAAATGACATTTAAGGATTCTCTTTGGAAGATATGGAATTGCAAGAAGATATTGAAAAGATATTTCCTGGAATAGAACAACCGAAGCGTGTTGTTCAACAAAATTTTTCATTGGAAATTGTTCAGAATGAAAGTTTCAGTGTGGAAGAATCCTTTACTATTCAGAGTGTTGTTTTTGACAAAGTTTCTAAAAATTGAATATTGGAAAGAAATGATGAGAGGAATAAGAAAGGAAAATCTTGTTCCCGGGTTGACCTTAAGTATATGCGACCATCTCAAATTTCAAAAATCCACAAGGAAAACATGGATGCACTTGATGATTCTATTGATGGTTTGGAAGCTGACAATGCCATGCTAAAGGAAAAGATCAAATAATTGGAAACTGCATTGATGTCTCTTCTTATTTTGTCTATCCCTTTAACAATGATAAAGCCAACCACATTAGCTACCAAATTCAAAGGTTTATCAATTTTTCTTATGGCTATTTGAAATTATGTTGAGAATAATATTAAAAATAGAATGTCACTCGTAATGGAGGCTTGGGAAATCTCTAAAAATATTGTTTCTTTTAGTTTGAGAGCACATGCGCTCCATGAATATATTCAAGGTGATATTAAAAATTAATAAGTGTTTGATACCGATGTTGTTTTACCATTTGGAATAAAAGTTTAGAATATGATAGAGGCAGAGAGGAGAGAATAATATTTTCCTATTGTTATAGAGTTATTTTCCACCTAATCATTAGGTCATTATCACCTAAATATCACCTAATATCTAGGTCATTATCCCCTACAAACCCATCATTTTAACCCTTAAAACCTACCACTTTTCCCCTGAGTTTCAAGACAATTTCCCACCTGGTCGTCTCTTTTCTTCACTAAGGGTGTGACCAAAAGGGTTGGTCACTCCTTTTGTCCTATCAGGGAGTGATCGATTTCTCTGTCTATGTGTTTAGGGAACGACCAAGCCTAGAATCTCCTATTTTTTGGATTTGGTTTCGATGGATAAGACCTCCCACTGATTTCTCATGGTTTAGCCTCAAGAAGGATTCCATCATGAGCTCGATAATATTGTCCCAATAACTATATGGCCTTATCCATAAATCCCTCTAAGAACCAAGCCATTTCCCATGGGAGAGGAGGAGGAAAGAGCTAGCAAGGTTACTCTGGTGATTTGGTTGCAAGACTTGGGAAAGGAGCTTGGAAGGAGACCATTGCATAAAATTCTCATTTGTAATTTGTAATATTGATTCTTTTATTAATAGAGTATATACTTGATGTTTCCCTCTATCTAATTGTTCATATGAGTTTATGTATTCATTGGTGGAGAATTAGTATAATTATGTGTTATGATATACTATTAATTTTTTTGTCAATCCATGCATGATTACTTTCCTTGGTTGTTTTCATGTATGAATCATATCTAAGGACATATTTAGTTTATGTATTTATTCCTATCTTAGGAATTGGTAGAACCTAAAGGAGCTCAACTGCTGCAGGGTGAAAAATCCCTACAACAAATTGGCGACCATACTAGGGAAGTTTTTCTCCATGTATCAATCCCCTTAGATTGTTGAATTTTTGAAGCTTATTTATAAATATATATTCTATTTTAAGTTCTCTTATTCCATTCCAATCATTGTTCCACTCTTTTCTATGTATATTTGAAGAAAACCCATATCCAAGGTCTGTCAAATCTCGTCTAGATCCACCCTTTTTTCACTTCCCAAGTTCGGTCACCCCTTCCCTATGTACACAGAGTGGCCAAACTCCTTTGGTCATGAAATTTTCTCTATAAGGGAGTGACCAACCCTATTTGGTCTCCATTTTTTGTCTATAAGGAAACAACCAGCTATCCTCTTAGGTTAACCAAGAGAGACCATGCCTTTTGGTCACCTTTTATCCCTTCACAGGGAGCAATCAGTCACTTTCTCTCCCTTTTGAGGGAGCGACCATTATCCTGAGACCCATTTTTGAAGATCCATCCTTCAAAAAACCCACTCATATTTGTTTATTGTGGTCCTCTTCAACACTCCATATCCACCTTGGATCTGCCTTAGATTTCTTGCTGTGAATTTTACAATTGTTTTTTGTGAAATGTTTTTCTTTTTTCTTGAGAAGTTTTCCTCTCTTTTTGTATGCGACTCATATGTCATATTATTGAAATTATTGTTGCATTGGTTTGGACAAATTTTTCTTTGATTGTTTTCCAACTCTTTCTTTGATTTCTTTGAGTGTTGATTGTTTTTCAGTCATTTGGAAGACTCTTTTCAGTTTTGAAGCCTTGAGTTTTGTGTGTTTCAATTTGGAATCTTTGCTTTCTTCCTTCCTATTTACTTTTTTGTGCATTACACATTGTAGATTAAAAGAAAAGAAATAGAAGGAATTCCTTTCAAATTTCATTTAATTGAAAAGAAAAAGAGAAAGCATAAAATTGTGTTGGAGTGTTTTCAAAAGTAGCTTAGGAAATTTGTTTTCTTTCAGATTGAAATAACTTCATTTCAACGTTTGGCATTATTATCCTTTTCATTGAAAATAAAATTAATATTGCATGTTGTTGAGTTCTTAGTTGTCATTATAATGCATAAAGAACTCCCCTCCTTGATTTATCTAGGTTTCATCAAAAAATAATTATTGCATTGCATCATTCTATGCACCTTTTTGGATTAGAGTCCTTTAAACATTATCAGTTTCACTACTTCACCCTTGAGTAAACCAACAAC
This sequence comes from Picea glauca, assembly GCA_000966675.3. Classification (NCBI taxonomy): domain Eukaryota; kingdom Viridiplantae; phylum Streptophyta; class Pinopsida; order Pinales; family Pinaceae; genus Picea; species Picea glauca. The sequence continues at coordinate 316,156 of JZKD02S2039467.1, read as the reverse complement.
CATAAAATCAAGCGCTTAATAAAAATGATCTAGAAAAAATTATTTTTAGGGTCTGTACATCAACAATATATCAGGATATATCTTTGGAATAGGATCTGAGGTGAACTATCCAAAGCACCAAAAATCAAATTAGAATATTGCAATAGAGAGAGAAAATCCAATTTTTGTATAAGCATAGCAAGGACCCCCCTCTCACACAGGGGATACAAACGAGGTCGTGTGTAGGAGAGGAATGGATATTACCCCTCCAAGGCTTAAACAAATGTATTGGAATGTTATTATATTGGGGGTTCTTCTTGAGAATTGAATTTTTTCATTTGGTCTAGGAACTTCGTGAATCCTGAATCCATTCGAGGTCCTCTGGAGCTTTTTTTTGTCCTCTTGTTCTCAGTTCTCTTGAAGAATTTTGGACTTGATATATTACCCATAATTTTGATCCATACCATTGAATGTACCTACCTGGAGGTTGAGTGTGAGTTGGTAACATTAGTAGACATAATCCTTAGGGTCTATACACAAGGTGATAGTGAAGGAGAATCTTCACTGTACCTGGGTCAAACATTGGTAAAACTCACTCGGGCTCCTTGGAGGGTCACCCACGACTCTTTCCATAAGGGGACTTGCACCAGGGCGTAAGTCCGTTAAGAAGGTATTCAACATAACTATTACACCCACTCATCTCATCCCCTTCTCACATGTTCTCACAATGTTGGATTTCATCACCAACTACTACATTCATTGTGAGAAGTTATTGGTTTGTTTGGTTTTCTTCCTAGATTTTCTAGCATGATTTGTTTGTTTTCTTAGTAGACCTTAGGTTTGAGTTTGTATCTATGTCATGTGTTCCTAGGAATAATAAAAAATGAATCCCTTTTCCATGGATATCAATTGTTTCTCATTCTGTGAGACACATTGGTCCACCTTACATCGCAACTTTGACTCTTCCTGGTCTCACGATTGGATTACTGGTTTGGTTGTTTTCCACTCCGATGAACATCAATGCTTCTATTGCTTCATATGTAAACACTGCACCCTAGGATCATCAACCTCATGTTGATGCTCTTCCTTCTTTTCCCATAGGTTCTTCTTCCCATTCTTCCTCTTCACCTAGTGAAATATCTATAGCTAGTAACCAGGTGGACAATAAGAACAAGAAACAAAAGATTAAGAAGAAGAAAAATGTGAAAGAGGTAAATATTCCAACCACTTTCGGACATGTTGAAAGAGATCAACCACCCTCTAAGCATCATGTTTTAAGTTTTGATGATGAATTCAAGTCTAAAAAGAAGAACCACAAGCCCAAATTCCCTTGCAGGCTTTGCAAGGGTGATCACCTTATCAAGGATATCCTTGGTATTTCCAAGGTCGTAGAAGTGTGGTCTTAGGTTTCTTCTCAATCTGCGTCATTAGCCATTGCAATTCATGTTGGTGATAACCCATTGACTAGTAATCAGGTTGGAAATACAAAGGGTAAAGTCAAATTTCCTTTCTTGTTATCTAAGGAAATGCACCGCACCTACCTTTGTCCCTGCATGGATGAAGCCTCATATCTGTTGAATAAGATTGACGATGTTTAGAAAAAAATTCCAATAGGTTACCATAAAATATATCCCAACCCGTGATTAGTTGATGAACATATCAATCTTGTTCCATCCTTGATTAGTCCAGTTGATAAAGTGGTTAATTTCGTTTCATCCTGAGTTGAACCAGTTGATAAAGTGGTTGATCTGACCCCACCGTCAGTCAATCCCACTCCCTCTTTATAGATTGAACCCAAATTGATTGATATAAGTACCTCCTCGATCAATTTGGTCCATCAAGTGGTCAATTTGATATCCCCATCGGTCGATCCCACTCCTCCTTTTAAGAATGAGGATGTAGCTCGGGTCTTTCTTGTTACTACGGATTCCTCTGGACTAGGGATCGTTCCACCCATTCCAATGAAACCCCCTTCAAGCAATGTGATTACCATTTATTGGAATTCTCTAAAGGAACCTTGTATTAATTCTTATGCACCTTTCCAAATTGATGTCAAAGTTTGTGGTAGGAATATTCCTAACACTATAATAAACGAAGTAGCTTCTGTTAGCATCCTATCCTTGGGTTCTTGGAAAGCTCTTGGTTGACCTCAAATTACGTCAATGACTCAGAATCTGCTAGATTTTAATAGAAGCATTAGTCAACCTCTAGGGATACTTCCTCAGTTTCCTGTTACTTTGGGGGATAGGATGATCTATATTGATGTTATCAATTTCCATGACCTATTGTAATTTAATTTTCTCCTTGGGCGAGAATATGTTTATTCCATGAAATATTTTGTGTCCACACTCTTTTGAGTGATGTGTTTCCCTCATAATGGAAATATAGTGACCATAGACCAGATTTCATTCATTGGTCCTCACATGACAGTCAACCATTAGTCTTCCTTGAATGGTCCTTATATGTTAGCATCATCCACCCCGCCGCAAGTTAATTATGTGGCCACCTGTCCCATGCATTCAACTCCAAATGAGAAGGAATATATCTCTTCTTCTAAATTAGATATGGTAGTTGACATGGTGATCTATTCGATCAAGATTTTATACCCTAATATCCCTACCCCTATCATGCTCCCTTGATGTGTATTCCTTCCAAAGCGTTGTTCTTCTGTCTAGCGAATATCTCTTGGAAGCCATGATCGAGGTTTGTCCCTTGACATGTATTCCTTCGAGAGTCTTATCCTCTTGGAAGCCATGATCAAGATGATAGTAATGAGCAGGGTTCAATTTTCTATGTCAAGCTTGTTAAAAAATGAAATAGAGGTCTGGGGATACAACCCAACAAAGATCATAGTTTATTTTTTATTTAAATCTTGTTAAAAAATGAAACCGATTTCCAATCGTAGTTCTTTTCCTATGTCAATCTCATTAAAAAATGAAACAAACCCTTATGAGCATAGTTTTTTTCCTGTGTCAAGATCGTTAAAAAATGAAACAATTTCCTCTCTCATTGAGTCAAGTCTTTCATAAGAACTCGTAACTAAACCTTCATATCATCTGCTTATGACAATTGATCCTCTTTCTTCCTCTGTTGAACATTCTCCTATTAGTATCCAATAGTATAATTTGGCATAGATATCGGTGATGGGAGAAGAGTTGGCACATGAAATGAAGCTTGGGGGGCATGTCTCCATCCTTTGATTATCATGATGTATTTAATCTTCTAGCTTCTCAAGTTGGGGGAAAAGAACCAACCACCTACCTTTGGACTTTCCATTGGGAAGTGTCGAGCACAATTAGTTTTCTAGTTTCAAGCTTCTAAAAAAATGAAACCTACCCAAGCATAGTTTTACTTTGTTTCAAGCTTGTGTAAAAATGAAACCAATTTTGAGCTTAGTCTTTGTTCTTTCTCGTGCTCATAAATACATGAGAATAAGTTACCAATATCAGTCTTTGTTCTTTCTCATTCTCATTAATAAATGAGAATAGGTTACTGAGTCTAGTTTTATCTCCTTTTTCGGACTCGTAAAATCTATATGAAAAAGGAACTCTTTGGAGTCTCCTTTAAGCTCTTTTCAAACTCTCTAAACATGAAAATATTGTCGAGTAAGATTGTTTCCTTTCAAACTCATTAAAAGGTTAGAAAGGGAATATTTTGAGTGATAGTTTTACCCCTTTTTAGCCTTGTTAGAATAATTACGAAAAATGAATACTCTAGTCAAGCATGATTCGAAGAGTTCTCCTAGGTATCCTTTTATACTTTTTCAGACCCTGGGGACTAACTTTATGAAAAATTCCATTATGGAGTCTTCTTTACAACCTTTTCAGAATCTCTAAACATGAAAATACCATATATTTTACCTTATTTGGACTCATAAAACCAAATATTGAAGGACCCACATGGGACCGAACCCCTCCTTCTTCAGGTTCATTAAAAATATGTCGAGGGACTCATCGCCAAATGAGCTATATCAATAATATGTTATCCTCCTCCAACTCATAAAACTAGAAAGAGGTACTCGCAAATCATGGTAGGGAATTTTTAGAGGGTTTTTCCATCTTATTATCTTCATTATCTGGCAATAATCACTACTTTGAGTCTCCCTTGAACAATGCACCTATTCTGTCATCATATATAATAGTCGAGTCACCCATTCTCTCTCATTGACAACCATTTCCATTGTGTGTCACATTCCCCTGATAGGTCCATGACCAGTGTTATGGTATTCACCTGAGTTAATGTTGTTGATTCAAGTTATTTGTTGTGCATACTTGTTCAAGGGAAGTTTACCTACGATGACTATCTACATTCCCTTTTTTCCTCTTTATACTGACCATCCCTGTGTCAGTTTTTCTCCATCATTAAGATTTTCACACCATCTATCTTTACATGTTTCATGTCGATTGACGGGGGATACATCAAGGCTCTCCTTTGACAAATTTCACCTTGTTGACTCTAGCTCATTATCCAGTATTGAAACATAGAAACCCATTAGTACCCTGAGACTTGTAGACATTAGTGGAAGGTCTCCTTGCATTTTGACGGTGGGTTTACATCATTGGATCTTGTCGAATGAATCTACAAGTGTTCGACGTCAACTCCTTTATTCACACTTTGTATATTGTACTATGTATATTGGGTTCCATCATCATCATTGGTGGATTCCCTCACATCTTTTAACGATATACATTAATGATCGGTAATCATATGGTTTATACCATGCTCAAATTCAACTCATTTATTCTCATGTTGTAGATTCATACCATTTGGATCAAAGATGAAGACCTTGGGAAATATCACACTCATGTTAAATATTATTATTTCCCAAGCTATGATGGAGAATATTCATGAGCACTTCATCGATTTATCAATTATTGATTCACCTCACTGATTTGTATGATGTGACATAGATCCACATTTGTACTTGTTCATGGCTATGATTTCACTTGTGTATTGCATGGATCTACAATGTATACCTTCATGGCCATGATCGTGTCATGATTAGTTTGATGGATCCATGGTGTATTGTATTGTGGCCATCACTTGTTTCATGTATGGATCTGTAATGTATATATGGCATCTATTCTCTTGTATCTCTTACTGAGCATGGGTATTCCTGCATTGGGGATCTTTTTCTGCAGGATTGGCGATGCTCTACTCCAAGAATCTTTTCCCAAATATCTACGAATTGATTTATAAAGTGTTTCTACCATAAGACACCTCTTCTGAAATCACACTTTAGGGGGAATATTTTATAGAGTTATTTTCCACAAAATCATTAGGTCATTATCACCTAAATATCACATAATATCTAGGTCATTATCCCCTAGAAACCCCTCATTTTAACCCTTAAAACCTACCACTTTTTTCCTAAGTTTCTAGCCAATTTCCCACTTGGTCTTCCTTTTCCTCCAGTAAGGGTGCACCCAAAAAATTTGGTCACTCCTATTGGCATGCCAAAGATTGATTGGTCACTTTGTCTATGTGTCTATGGAGTGATCAAGTCTAGAATCTCCTATTTTTGGATTTGGTTTCAATGGATAATACCTCCCACTGCTTTCTTAGGGTTAAGCCTCGATAAGGATTCCATTATGAGTTTGAGAATATCATCCTAATATCTATATGACCTTATCCATAAATCCATATAAGAACCAATCCATTTCCCATGGGAGAGGAGGAGGAAAGCGCTAGCAAGGTTACTCTGGTGATTTGGTTGCAAGACTTGGGTAAGGAGGTTGGAAGGAGACCATTGCATCAACTTCTCATTTGTAAGTTGTAATATTGATTCTTTGATTAATATAAGATGTATTGGATGTTTCCCTCTATATAGTTGTTCATATGAGTTTATGTATTCATTGGTATAGAATTAGTATAATTATGTGTTATGATATACTATTATATATGTTGTCAATCCATGCACGATTTATTTCCTTTCTTGTTTTCATGTATGGATCATATCTAGGAACATCTTTAGTTTATGTCTCTATTCCCATATTAGGCACTAGTAGAACCTAATGGAGCTCAACTCTTGTGGGGTGAATAATCCCTACAACATTTGTGCCCAGTCTAACCAATTGAATTCTTACTAGATAGAAAAAATTAAAAATTTAAGAGATATTGTTCAAACTTGTAGTGAATTCATAACAAAGAGAGAAGAATTATTCAAAAGGATTACAGAAATAGACTTAGCAAGTAGTACTGGTGAATTTTAGGATCCAAAATTAATATTTAATTCAATGTTTATGACAAAGCAACAGTTTGATGAATACGTGAAAAATCTTAAGGGATTATCGATCGAAAAATTCAATAGTGTAATTGAGTATGGAGAAGAATAAATTGATAATTGGCTCATTGATAAATCTATAAAAAATCAAGACATTCAAGAATCAATGCATGGTATTTCTCATGATCTAAGATATTTAGAAGGGGAATTATTTAATATTAAATATAGACATGAGATAAATGTTGCACCCATGAAAGATTATATTGAAGAATGGTTTAAAAGAGAAATTGATAAGTTAACTAGACAAGGCCAAGAAACGAAAGTTGGGACAGTTCTGGAAACTATTGGCGAGGAGAATAAAAGGAAAAATACAAGCAAATGAAAGTGAGAGATACCATCATAGTAAGTCTATGCTAGTCACAATTCTTCTTTCTTTATCAGTTTTCATCCAGTTATTCTACTTCTTTGAATATAAATCTTTAACTGAAATATGATAACTTTCTCTTTGTCTTATTTCCATATCTTGCTGCTATATGTACGCCCACCTTCTTCCTTCTACAATTTATTTCATTTTTATGTTTACTTTTATGGTCCACGGGAGCCCTAATCCCAGTCCTCTGAAAAAATGGATTTTTTCAAATTTCAAAGCATTGTAACAAACTTTATTATTTTTGAGAAATCCTAAGAGAAGTAAGTCGGGATAAGTTTTGACGGTGTTTCAAAACTCTGAGTTATGAGTATAAAATATTTGAAATTGGTATATCATATTCTTCTTTTGAGATATACATGTGTTTACTCTATCAAATTTATCTTATGCGTCTGGACCATCTTCTTTTACTTTTATGTGTGATCACAAATCTGTATTTTCACTATGATGGATGTGAGGAAACTGTGTTTATTTTATGCAATGTGTGATGTGTGAGGTTCCTAGTCATTTCTCAGGAATTCCCTTTAAAATAAATCTTTTATCTTTCTTCATTTTTATCTTTCGTTGATCATAAAGAGTCTACCATATCAAGGTCCCATATTATTTCTAAATCTTAAATTATGAAAGAATAGCATAAGACAAAGAGGAGTACCACCTCTATTCAAATGCCAGAGGATTCATATCCTCGTGAGGTTGGCATTTCGGTCCTGACGGATTCAAGCGTCAACACCATGTTACCCATAAAAATTCCACACTTGCACATAAAGTGTCACATGTTGTGCAAACATGATGTTTTAAGTGTCACAAATTTCGCATGTGGTGCAAACGTCACATTCTAAGTGTCATAAGTGTCGCAATTCAACCGTCGCAAGTGTCACAAGTTTCGTAATAGGATTCATGCACTTTTTTTAAGTTTCAAAGCTCAATCGACACCTTAGAAACATTTTCCACAACCTCAAAATCATGTTAGAAATAAAAGCCCCATCATTGACAATCGATACACATATTTTCCTTGGAAACTTCAACTAGTTTTGAAGAAATTATGAAGGGTGGAACCCCCTGACCATATTGGGGGAGTTCCATGGTACCCTATCTGCCATGTTAGGGGAGTTTCATTCCTAATATGGATCCTTGTCTTTCACTATGGGGAAGTTCCATTCTTGGTGAGGAAAAAGGGGGATCTTCTCCACCAAATTCTATGGGCTAGCTCTCTTAGATTGGGTAAGTTATGTTCGAACCTCGTGCTTGGGATTCACCCTAGGATCTTATGCAAACCTAAAGTGTCTATATCCTTATCCATATCCCTCATTTCCTCATGGTATTTTTTCCTCTCATGCCTATAAATTGAAATATTTTCCATGGGGAAAGAGGAGGAACTGTTAGATTACTAAGAGGGGGAGTGAATCAATAATAAAGAAATTATATCCTTTTTCTCCAAAAATGCAATTTCTATATCAATTTATCATTATCATCCAATAGTTATAGAGTAAATAAATAATGAAAAAATGAGTAATCACACACTTACACAGTACACCGGTGCTTTTACGTGGAAACCCAAAGAGGGAGAAAACCCCGTAATGATTTTTCTTATATGTCTTGAAGAATCACATTCATTGGAAGCACCAAATTCCTTTGTTTTCTAGCTGCAACTGGAAGGAGGCTCCAACCCCCTATTTTCTCAGGCTACAACCTGAAGGACAGTCCAAATCCCTGATTCACTGGCTACAACCAGAAGGATGCTACAACCCCCTATGTTCTCTGGCTACAACCAGAGGGTGGATACAACCACCTATCCCTACCCCGTCCAACCTCCCCAAAGTAGAAGTATAATTATGGAACCATTGTCACACTATCATTGTGAGATGTACCACTGCACAACTATATCAATCTGTACCATTGACCTGCATCCAACCTATACAATTTCCCTATAATCAATATGTACATGAATTGAACATGTATCAACAAAAGTACAATAGGTACATGACCTGTAGAGCTACAACACATGTATGTATGCACCCTATCTATAATGAAGCCCATGTATGTACATGACAAAACTGTTATGCAACCTGCATATGCCTTTTGAAAACTAGGGTTTTCTTTCTTCTAAAAACTTCTGACCCCGTGTAACTTCTTTCACATAGATATGTAACCTGTCACTTTATCCAGACTGTAATTGCTCCTTGTGCATGCATACTCATACATAACCTTTACCCAACTCATATATATCTCTCTCTATTCATGTGCCATATAGGTGTGTGTAATCATGAACAAGTATAATAACCCTCACATGATCTATTCATCAAACCCTTTTTGATATTCAACCTCTCAATACATCAACCACTTCACAAATACAAGCTCTCAACCATGTACCACAAACCCTTATCCATATGCCAAGAAATACAAGATGTGCCTCAACAAGAAGTATCAATGATAAATATAGAAACACTGTATTTTTGTAGATCTAACTTATGCAGAAGATCCCATGCAACCACTATTCTCTCTAGGGAGAATTCTCAAATCTCCATAACCATTTCTCATGCATACATCAAAATCCAACTATTCATAGAAATAATACATACCTTTTGAACCAATGGATAGATCTGATGTATCTAAGCACTGTAGACCATCCTGGGAGCTTGATCTCAGAATCTAGAACCTCTGCATCTTCATCTCTTCAAGTTTCCATGGATTTGCCAGCATGTACGCACCTTAATACACTGTCAGTCTGTGTATGTACACACCCTAATACATTGTTAGCCCGCATACTATATGCACCGTAATACACTGTCAGCCCACATATGCCTAAAAAACTAGGGTTTTTTTAGTATTCACTGTAATTTCAAGAATTTCATTGTCAACCCTTCGTACTACCTCATACTTTCGCAACTTCAGATGTGTCAATGAGTACTTACAATAAAACTCACACAACAAAAGATATTCAATATGTTCAAGTGTGATTAAATGAGAGATATTTTCCTTTTATTTATACTTTCATGTAGCATTATACTTTCCTTATTTTAGGAAGTTCTCCAACTTCACATGGTCATAACACTCTAACCGTGAGGAGTTATGTGATGTTCCACATACCACCGGAAATGGCATGGAAAACACTATACATCTAGGATAATTTCACTAACAAATTTGGTGATATTCATCTCATTATTCCACAATTAAGCATGAGTTCTATAACCATACTTATAAGATAACTCAATCCAAAAAGCGTCTTCACATGAGGGATTTCACCATAAGGGGACCACTTTTGAGTTCATCCATTTGTACTTATGATCAAATATGACAAGACAATAATGAGTCATATTTACATCAAACAAACTTGGGTCAATTACCCAAATATTTGTGCTACATGACTTTCTTCAAGGGTTGACATCAATGAAAACCAACCTTAATCAACAATCTCCCCCTTTAGCATTGATCGCAACACTTTGATGAAATATTGAAATCATGTCATGCAATACTGAAGTCATATCACTCATGCTCCCCTTGGAACCATGATTTTGTCCTCTACATCTCTATGACCATTTATCTCCCTAGAATCATGCCTCTGTCCTCTACATATGATAAATCTCTCCCCCTTTGTCATCAATGGAAAGGGTATCTTTCCATTCGGGGCTTCTCCCCCTAATTGAACTGTCCTCTTTATGGTGCTTCCTCGTGTAAATCTAATACATATAAGATAAGCATTCAAAAGAATTCATTTTGGAGTAGAAATATCTTCGAGTCTCTAGTGAAGATACTCAAATGCTTCCTGTGGAAGTGGTTTTGTAAATATGTATGCCACTTGTTCTTTTGTGCCCACATACGCAACTCTTATGTTCTTTTTTGCAACTTGTTCCCATAGAAAGTGATACTTTATTGGAATGTGCTTCATCTTGGAGTGCATCACCAGGTTCTTTGAGATATTTATGGCACTTGTATTATAACAATAGATTGGAATGGGCTCATCATACTCAACCTGTATATTTGTCAGAGTTTGTTTCATCCAAAGAACATGTGTGCAACATGTTGCTGCTACAATATACTCTACCTTGGTTGTAGATAAAGATATTGATGATTGTTTATTGCTTATACATGATACTAAAAGCTCACCCAAGTAGAAAGTTTCTCCACTGGTGCTTTGTCGATCATCAATACAACCTGACCAATCTGCATCTGTGTAGTCAATAATTGATAGATCCTTTCCTTTTGGATACCATAATCCAAAATCTTTTGTTTCTTTGAGATATTTGAAAATCATCTTCACTACTAATGCATGTGATTCCTTTGGTGTTGCTTGAAATTGTGCCACCTATCCAAATGCCTACATTACATCTGGTCTAGATTCTCTCACATATAGTAGTCTACCAATCATTGACCCGTATTTCCTCTGATCTGTAGAATTTTAATCATCATCTTTGTTCAAATTGCAACTGGTTTGCATGGGAGTGATAACTGGTTTTCAATCTTCCATTCTGAGCCTCTTTAGCATTTCTCTGATATACTTGGTTTGAGAAATAAAAATCCCTTGGTTGATTTGATGTATCTGAAGTCCCATAAAGAAGGACAATTCTATAATTAATAAAATTTCAAATTCATTTTTCATATCCTTTGCAAATTTCTGGCTTAACCTGTCATCATCACTACCAAAAATAATATCATCAACATAACATTCAATTAATAAAATACTATATTGACTTACCTTGATGTAAAGGTTTTTGTCTGCACTTCCTTTTCTGAGCTTTGCCTGTTGTAGATATTTATCCAGTCTAGAGTACCATGCTCTAGGAGCCTGTTTTAGACCATACAAGGCCTTCTTTAATTTACACACATAATCAACATTCTCTGAAAACTGAAATTCTTCTGGTTGTTCAATGTCAACTTATTCTTCAAGTTCCCCATTCAAAAAAGTTGATTTTAAATCCATCTGATACACTTTAATATTTTTGGAGCATACATAAGCCAGAAGAAATTGGATTGCTTCCATTATGGCAACTGGGGAAAATGTCTCTTCAAAGTCGATTCCTTCAACCTGTGCATATCCTTTACATACCAATCTATCTTTGTTCCTTGTAACATATACATCTTCATTAAATTTATTCCTGTATACCCACTTTGCGTTGATCACATTCTTATCCTTTGGTCTTGGAACCAAATCCCAAGTGTCATTTTTCTCTATTTGATCAAATTCTTCATCCATGGTCTTATTCCAAAATTCATCCTTGCTGGCCTCTTCAAAATAGGTTGGTTCAATTGTAGATGAGAGTGCTAGGTGCATTTGTTCTGGTGAACAGATTCTTCTTCTAGTCTCAACTCTGGCATCTTTGTTTTCCATAATCTGATCTAAAGGATGATTCTTCTATACTCGTCTACTAGGTGTCTTTGGAGGCACTTATTGAACTTTCTCTTCTTCTTCTGTCGGATCCTCTTCATATTCCCCTTCTTATTCTACTTCTTCTTCATAAAGTTTTCCCATTGATTCATTTTCTTCTTCCTTTAATTATGGTCTACCTGTTTCATCAATTATTACGTTGATGATTTCCACAACCTTTTTCAATCTTAAGTTTTGACGCTTGTATGATTTCCTTGTACTTGAGTAACCAAAAATTACTCCTTTGTCTTCATGAGAGTCAAACTTTACAATTCTTCCATCTTCTCTTTTGATGTAGCATTTGCTTCCAAAAACTCTGAACTGCTTCACATTTGTTGGTCTTCCTTTCCATAGCTCGTAGGGAGTTTTGTCAGTGTTGTTTCTAAGCATTACTCTGTTTTGAATGTGAATTGTTGTATGCACTGCATGTGTCCAAAAAATATTTTTCAATTTGGAATCCATTATCATTATTCAAGCCATTTCCTGTACTGTCTTATTCTTTCTTTCAACAACTCCATTCTGTTGAGGTGTCCTAGCAACAGAGAATTGCCTTTTTATTCCATGACTGCTGCAACAGTCCATAAATTCCTTTGAAGTGAACTCTCCTCCATTACCAGATCTCAAGCATTTTATTTTTTAATCCATTTCATTTTCAACCATTTCCTTGTAGATCTTGAAGTTTTCAAAATCTTCTGACTTATTCTTGAGAAAGAAAATTGCAGTCATTCTTGTATAATCATCAAATAATAACATAAATTATTTCTCACCTTTTAAACCCTTTGTTGTAGTTGGTCCAACCAAATAAGTATGCACAATTTCAAGTGGTCTTGTCATTGAATATTCCTTTGATTTGAACCTGGTCTTTGTTTTCTTTACTTGTTTTCAATGCTTGCATAAAGTGTTGGTTGGTTTCGTGATCTGGGGAATTTCTGACTGCTTCTCTTTTTATTACTTTGACAAGGTTATCAAAATGTATGTGATCCATTATTTTGTGCCATATCCAACTTTCATCTTCCTTTCCTAGAAAACACTTTTCATTTCCAATTTCACTTAACACATATATGTTGCTTGAAGTTCTCGCAGCTGTAGAAACCAATTTTCCTGAACCTTATTTTCTTATCTCTCACTTTTGTGAATCAAAAGTAACTTTATGACCTTGGTCACACATTTGAATCACACTTAGAAGATTATATTTCATATATTCTACTAGTAGAACATTTTCTTCCTTTGTATTCTTGTTCCCAATTCTGACTATGCCTTTTCCAATTATTTTCGCTGAATCATCATTTCTGAAGGAGACCGATCCATATCTTTCCTTTCTTAATGTAAGAAACCTGTCTCTATCACCTGTCATGTGTTTTGAACAACCACAGTCAACATACCAACCACATTTATTCTTCTTATCTTGTAGAGCGAGTGTGAATTCTTCATTGCTACATTGATTCTTCTTTCTTATCCGTGTCCTTTTCTGAGGTTCTTTTCTGTGACTGTTGTTATTATGTTGTGGTTATCTAGGAGGGACTATCATTATGCAATATTTGACCATGTGTCCAAAGTTGTTACATTTGTAACATTCCACTTTAGTGCTCAAAGATTCAAACCTGTTATAACTTATTCTTTGTGTTTCACTAGGCCTTCTTGGATAACCCTTTTGTGTATGACTTTCAAAGTTGCTTATGTTCCTGTTGTTAGCTCTGCAATTCACAACTTTATTTCCAAAATTATTACATGCATAACATAAACCAAAAAAGATAGTTTGATACCTGGGAGTTGAAGATATTATGAAAGGAGGTACTCTTATGAATTCTTCTTCTTCTTGAGGCCTATATTTTGATTGTTGATTCTGAAATCTGAATCTTCTCGGTGGAGGAGTGTCCCTGAAATCTTCCTTGTCGATCTTCCTATCCCCTTTGATTTTTATGCATATATTTTTGGATATGTTTCTTGCTCTGTTGTTTTGGATATTGATCCATTTTCTGTTTGATTGTATCCAAGTCTGGACTTGTCATGATGAGATTTTTTACTGTTGATAATTTGAGTTGTTCTGCATATTTTTCTTTTGAATATCCTTTCTTAACGTGACAATCTTTGTTTCCAAATTTCCAATGATCCTGTCTTTTTATTCTAGTTGTTCTTTGAGTGCTTCTTCAAATATTTTATGTTCTTATATTTGAACCTTCAAATTTGTGATCATTTGTTCTAGTTATTGAGTGCCTTATTTCTTGTCTAGTTCTGCTTGTAGTTTCATGTTTTTCTTCTTTTCTCTTCTGATAACTTCTATGGAACACATCAATTCCTCTTGGTAGTCAACTTCTGCATCTTAATATTCCTCTTCAGCTTCTTCATATTCTTCTTCAGCTTCTTCATATTCTTCTTTGGAGTCTTTTTTATCAGAGTCTTCTACTACCATGCATAGAACTCTTTCTGTCTCACTGTCACTGACTTCATCTTCATCTAATGATGAGATGTCTTCTTGGGTTCATAATATTTTCTTGAAAAGTTTCTTTATGATTCTTTTTCCTTTATATGTCTATTTTCCTTTTGAGTAACCTTCATCATTTCTCTTTTTCTTATGAGGAAATTTGTTAGCAAAATGACCAATACCATCACAATTAAAAAAAATTAAAGGAATCTTACCTCTATACCTACCGTTGGTTCCCTTGTTCAATATTTTTGACAAAGTTGGCCACTTCTTCATCATCTTCTGAGACGTCACTATTGCTTCTATGTTCTTTTTCTTGTTGCTTTCCCTTTTGATTTGACATTTTGGATGCTTTGAAGGTTGCCTCTTTTACATATGGATTTTCCTATTCAGTTCTCATTTCATATGTTGTGAATATTCCATGTAGTTCGTCCATTCTTATTGAGTTTAGATCCACTCTTTATTCTAGTGTTGATAGCTTAGGGTCAAATCTCATAGGAAGAGATATTAGTACCTTTTGAACAATTATAGATTCTTTGATTTCTTCTCCCAATCCCATGATTGCATTTACTGTTTCATCGAATTGTAAGAAGTAAGTTGCAATATTCTCATCTTCCTACATCTTTAGTTGTTCGAACTAGCCTCTGTACGTTTGAAGCTTTGCTTCTTTGACTTTTGAATATCCTTCATAAATATTTTGAATTTTGTCCCAAATCTCTTTAACGAATTTACAATGTGCAACTTTGTTGAATCTTGATTCTCCAAGACCATTCAAAAGTCCATTTGTGTCTTTGGAATTAGTTTGACCAAGTTTGATTGCTTTTTCATTCGTCGACGAAACTGTTGGTGTTGCGTATCCATATACAATTGATTGCCAAATTTCAAATCCCTGTGCCTGTATATATGTTTTCATCCTTATTCTCCAAAATGCATAATTTTGACCATCAAATTGTGGTATTCCATTTTTATACATTTTTTTTCTCTCCATGATCTACCTTTCAGTGGTTAAACTGATTTATGAAGGAACCTGCTCTGATACCAATTGTTGGATTACTAAGAGGGGGGGTGAATCAGTAATAGAGAAATTATATCATTTTTCCAAAAATGCAAGTGTTATATTTGTGTAGCATTATCATCCAATAGTTATAGAGTAAATAAACAATGAATAAATGAGAAATCACACACTTACACAGTACACCAGTTTTTTAACGTGGAAACCCAAAGCGGGAGAAAACCACATAATGCTTTTTCTTATATGTCTTGAAGAATTACATTCATTGGAAGCACCAACTTCCCTTTTTTTCCAGCTACAATTGGAAGGAGGCTCCAACCCCCTAATTTCTCAAGCTACAACCTGAAGGAAGCTCCAAATCCCCAATTTTCTGGCTACAACCAGAAGGAGGCTACAACCCCCTATGTTCTCCTGCTACAACCGAAGGGTGGCTACAACCACCTGTCCTTTCCCTGTCAACCTCCCTAAAGTAGAAGTAGAATGATGGAACCACTGTCACACTATCACTGTGAGATGTACCACTATACAACTATATCAATCTGTACCACTGACCTACATCCAACTTGTACAATTTCCCTGTAATCAATTTGTACCTAAACTGAACATGTATCAATAAAAATATAGTAGGTACACGAACTATAGTGTTGCAACACGCGTATGTACATGACCTATGTGTAATGCAGACCGTGTATGTATGTGATCAAACTGTTATGCAACCTGTGTATGCTTTCTGAAAACTAGGGTTTTCTTTCTTCTGAAAATGTCTAACCCTGTGTAACTTATTTCACATAGATATGTAACCTGTCACTGTATCCAAACTGTAACTTCTCCCTGTCCTCTCCCTGTGCATGCATCCTCATACATAACCTTTACCCAAAGCATATATATCTCTCTCTATTCATGTTCCATATAGGTGTGTGTAATCATGAACAAGTATAATAACCCTCACATGATCTAGTCATCAAACCCTTTCTAATATTACGCCTCTCAATATGTCAACCACTTCACAGATACAAGTTGTCAACCATGTACCATAAACCATTAGCCATATGACAAGAAATACAATATGTTCCTCAACAATAAGTATCAATGATAAATATACCAGCACTGTATTTTTGTAGATCTGACTTATGCAGAAGATCCCATGCAACCACTAGTCTCTCTAGGGAGAATTCTCAAATCTCCATAACCATTTCTCATTCATATATCAAAATCCAACTATTCATAGAAATAAGACATAAATTTTGAACCAATGGATAGATCTAATGTATCTGATCATTGTAGACCTTCTCGAGAGCTCGATCTCAGAATCTAGAACCTTTGCATCTTCACCTCTTCAAGTTTCAATGGATTTTCCAACATGTACGCACCCTAATACACTTCCATCTCGCGTACGTACGCACCCTAATACATTGTCATCCCACATACTATACGCACCCTAATAAGATGTCAACCCGTGTATGCCTCATGAACTAAGGTTTTTTTAGTATTCATTGTAATTATGAGAATTTTAGTACTTGCAATAAGCCTCACACAACAAAATATATTCAATATGTTCAAGTGTGATTAAATGAGAGAGGTTTACCTCTTATTTATACTTTCATGTAGAATTACACTTTCCTTATTTTAGGGAGTTCTCCATTAACTTTATTATTTAAATAATTTCTTTTGCAAACACTTTGTCTTTTAGGGGCTTCTAGATGACTCATGAGGGTTCTCCAACTTCACATGGCCATAACTCTCTAACCTTGAGGAGTTATGTGACATTCCACATACCACCAAAAATGGCATGAAAAGAACTATACATCTAGGATATTTTCATTGAAAAATTAAGTGACCTTCATCTCATTATTCCACAATTAAGCATGGGTTTTCTAACCATACTTCTAGGATAACTCAATCAACAAAGTTTCTTCCTGTGAGTGATTTCACCATAAGGGGACCACTTTGGAGTTCATCGATTTGTACTTCTTATCAAATATGACAAGACAATAATGAGTCATATTTACATCAAACAAACTTGGGTCCATTACCCAAACCTTTTTGCTATCAGACTTTCTTCAAGGGTTGACATCAATGACAACCAACCTTAATCAACAGGAATAAATCAATACTAGCATCATTATTTCAATCTTGTTTTTCATGCAAATGGTTCGATGAGGAGGACCTGAAGGAAATGTTTCATCTTTAAATCTATATTGTAAGTACTTGATTTTTGTTCTCAAATTAATATGCTTGGCCTATTTCCTTCAAGTATGTGTACTTTTTCATCTACTTGTCTATTGTTGTTCAATATTCATAGGTAGATATGTTTAGTTAATTATATATACTAGAAGAAATGTATCTTTATTGTTCTTTGCAGGATCAAGGAGCTTAGGAATCAAGATTAAGATTTGGAGAATCACAGGATAATCATCGAAATAAGATATGTCACACTTCTCTTCTCCTTGTTTAACTATATAAGTTATATCTAAAAGGAATATAGCAACCCTTTGTACTTTTTTTTCTTGGTAATAGGGGTCTAATAATCCAAGGGAGATTTCACCTGTCCGTATGGGAAATATTCCATAACAAAAATTGGTGACTCCACTGGGGAATGAATTCGATTAGTATTTCCTTATATTTTCTAAATAATTTTCCCATCATTAAGACTTTTCTGATGCTATATTCTAAATCAATTCCTTTTTTCCTCTGCTTCATTGAAATTTTCACTGAGCCATTGACAAGATTTCCCTCAAATTTTATCTTTTTTTCCAACTTTTTTTAACTTTCCCAGAACCAACCCTCCTCTATAGTGGGAACCAGGGTGCCATTGTTAGGTTGGCTCTCTCCTATAGCTCTATAGGGAGCGCCAATCCTCTTTGTATCCTTTATAATAGGAGCGCCACCTTCTCATTTCATTGAGAATCTTCATGTTTTCCAAGTACTGCTCAGTTTTGTTGGTAAGGAGTTTTTGACCAAGGAATCTGTTGTCTGTCTTTGGCCTTGTTTGATGGATAGAACTATTATCTTTATTTTATCAAGCTTGCAACTTATTCTTAGATTGTGAGATTTTTTTTTTTCCTTTTCATTGGTTTCATACTTATTTCCCAAGATTATCAGTTATCTGCCTAATTAGAAGGGTCTGCAAGGGTTTTGTTGGCCATCAAGATATCTATGTTTTCCATAACCCATCCTTGAAATGATTTTACTGCTCACTTTTCAAATATTATTGAGTGAAAATATGCTTGATTTCTTGTCTTTTTAAATTTATGTTTGAGTGAGTTTCATTCTCTTTGTTTTTTTTTTTTTATTATCTTTGTTTGGATAATATTTTTTTTAATGTTTTATGCCATTCTAAGCTATGAAATACTTTATCATTAGTGAAAGGACAAAACATTATAAGAATATCATTGTTTGCATCTAAAATAAAATGAAGAAGAATTTGTAGAACTTTGTATGCATCGGTCTTGGAAATTAAAAAGGTTATGTTTTGATAATTTGGTGAATGTTTGAATTCTTGCTTGGGAACAAAATTGCATTAAGTCTTTTCATTCTTTAGATGTGCTTGTTAGTGATGAAAAGAAAGAAACTCTTCTCCTTCCCATAGCTATAATTTCATTGAAAATAAAATTGCATCTCATTCTTTTTTCCTTCTTTTGGAGTCAAGTCTCAAAACATCATTAGTTTCAATATCATTCACCCTTGAGTAATGAACATCCATGAAAAAAATCGATAATTAAAATTCAACTAGAAACTTTTATTTGTAGATATTTACACCAACAATAGACTAGGAATAGAGCTTTGGAATGGGTTGTGAGGTTAATTCTCCAAAGCATTAAAGAAGAACACAAAATCTTGTGATAGGGAGAGAAAATACATTTTTCCTATAAGCATAGATGGGATCCACCTCTCACACAGGGGTTAAAAATAAGGTCATGTGCGAGAGAGAAATGGAGATTATCCCTCTGAGGCTTAACCAATCATAGAGAAATGATTGTAGATTGGTGGATACTCCTTAGAATCATCTTTTCTCATTTGGTCTCGGAGCTTCATGAAGCCCAAATCCATACGGGGTCCTTGGGAGTTTATCGGTCCATTTGTCCTCATTTATCTTGAAGAATTTTGGACTTGATATCCTTCCCATATGTTTAGACCTGACTGTCAACTATACACTCCTAGAGTTTGAATGTGAGTTTCTCACCTTAGTGTCCATAATATTTAGGTTCTATACACAAGATAAAAATGAAGGGAAGTCTCTGATGTACCTAGATCAGACGTTGGTCAAACTCACTCGGGCTCCTTGGAGGGTAACATGTGCTTAAAACCGTGATGGAAATGGCACCAATGCATAAGTCTTTTAAGAAGGACACCAAAGTAACTGATCCACCTGCTCAATCCTATCCTCTACTCACTTTGTTCTTGTATTGTTGGATTTCATCACCAACTAGTACGTTCATTGGGATAAGTCATTGTTTTTCCTATTGGTTTTCTAGATTTTTAGCAAGTGATGTTTGTTAACCATAATTGTCCTTAAGATTCATACTATGTCTAAAAATGGTATTCGTCGATCACGTAGGATGAAAGGTTTTCCTATAGAAGGATACCAACCCTTACCTCCTAATTCACCTGAAGACACTTTCTATAAGAAGTTGAAAATCGTTCCGATATTGGGAGTGTTGCTACTCCTTTGATTGAAAACCCTAAGGGATAAATAGTATTAGTACAAGAACGTCCTATCCTTCCTATCAAACCAACATTGACTGGCCCTATTAATCCACTTCTCCTTTGAGTAGACTCTTTGAGAAATATTGTAGCTAAAGATTATCCCAGATTACCATCAAGGCCATTTGGACAACTTGACATGGAACCAAAACAACCCAATCTAAATGAAGAATATACAACCCCTATCTGCTCTACTAAAATTATATATCCACATCAAACTCTTGTTCTTCCAATACAAAGAACTCCATCATGTCGATATATTTATGAAAAATAAAATTTGAATCAATCAATACCATATCCATCAATACATATCCATCACAACCAGTTTACGGTCCTACTAGTGTCCCTATGCCCCATCAGTATCATCCTCAAAGTAATCAACAACTACCATTCTTGGCTACTTTAGACTTACCATATATATCGATATTAAAAAATGATCTGATATTATATTTCCCTTTCTGTCCAGTAATTCCTACCAAGTTACCATCTGATATTCCAAAATTTGACTATAAACCTCGAGAAGACCCAAATGAACATGGCATGTCATTTCATCTTTGGTTTTCACTAAACTCACTAATGGATGACTCTATTCATTTGTGTACTTTCTAGCATACTCTTATGGGCTCAAGGGATAAATGGTACATTCAGTTACAATGTGGATTTTTTCAAGATTTCAATTCACTTTCCATGGCTTTCCTCACCCATTTTCAGTTTCCAATTAGATACAAAACCAACACGAAACTTTTGACCTCTCTTCGTCAGATTAACTTCACCATTTTTTTTATCATATTCATGAGTGGAGATGATGACTATGATTGATCAAAGCCACCATCCTCGACCATTTTTTGGATGAATGGTTCACAAAATCCCTATTACCTCCTATTGCTCGCGATGTAACCATGGGAGGTGTATTTACCGAAGAGAAAGTTATTTCTCGTGTCCAATACCTAGATCTGGTTTATTCCCAATTCGGTACTTTGTACGAACTGATCCCAAACACTCCCCGTACATCAATCGATCCATCCAAACCATCATCTATCACTCATTCATATGGCGTTATCGGTTACGTCAAAAAACAACCAGTCTCATAGTCGAAAGGGACCACTAATCATTCTGTATATTCCTCAACTACAATGTTGACTTCTATCCCATCAAATTTAGCCCCCACTAAATTTTATGAAGTAAATGCAGTTCAATCTACTACACCATCACAATTAGGGGGGGGGGGGGATAAAACTAAGAATAAATCCAATAAAAGTTCTAATCAAATCGAAAATACAAAAACACAAACACAACCACCCACTGTTGAAAAGAAAACACAGTGAAAACTAATTTTTGTTTGTCTCATATGTGCTAAAGATCATTACACAATAGATTGTCCCCACCGGGAAGAAGTATCAAAATTATTTAAAGGAAATTCCCAACCCATTGTTTTGATACATCCTTTTCCACAACATTAGTCAATGGTTGCAAAAAATCATACACCTCCACAAGGAGTAAACCCAGTTCATCATCCTAACGAGGATGCTTCGAAAAGTGCACATATTTATATGTTCAATGGTGTGGATTTGACCACTAGGACTACAACATATGACACACCTCTAGGGAAACCTGGTAAAGAAAACGTAACTAATAGAACTATGACTGATCCACCTTCCACTTCAGTTACCCATCCATCTGGACCTCTCTAGATTGAGAAACCTAACTTTGACTCTATCTTATGTCTACCCAAGAGCACTATCTGAAAGTCGACCTTTCATACTAACTCTTGTGTTTCCCAAAACTACAACATTGTTGAATATTTGGCAGAAGCAACTTGTGCAATGTTGGCTCTTGGAGTTCTACAGTACTTCCCTATCCAACATAGGACTCTCTTGGAATCCATTAGAGCTATATATCTTGATTCATCCAATAACATGACCTTCAACCTGAACAATTATAAATCAATACTCTCTCACCAACTTGCATTTCAAATTGATGTTGTTGTTCACAATCAACATATTCATCGCACTATATTGAATGAAGAAGAATCAACTTGTGTCATGTCCTTAGCATGTTGGAAAGGCATTAAATTCCTTGGTATTAATAAATATCCTACCATGTTAAAATCATTTGATGGACGACGTTTCATACCTCATATACCATTACAATTGTTATCCGTTCAATTAGGAGGGGGGGGGAGAATTCTTTTCGTCGATGTGGAAGTAATCGATGCTCCTTTATATTATAAGTTATTGCTTGGGAGAAGTTGGTTTTATGCTATGACTGTTGTGGCATCCTCATTTTTTTAATGTGTTTAGTTTCCTCATCAAGGAAAAATTGTTACCATGGATCAGTTAGATTATTGTACACCTGATTCTCACAATAAAAAAACCAACAATATTCCATTTTTTGGGGACTCAAAGATTACTTATGAGAGTGTAGGGGTAGGTCTATTGAATGATTCTTCTCTCATGGGAACTTTTCCTACACTTGTTCCTCATATTTCACAGCATATCACCACAATAAATATGATTTTGACCATGGTACATCAATCCCTCGAATCATTTTATCCTTGGCATGTACTTAGTCCTTTAGATTTTGATACACTAGGTGACACTATGCCACTTAGTACTAATGAGGATGAATACGAATCCATTCAATCCACCTCTCCTTAACCTGATGACCAATATCTACTGGCATCTAATTCTTATTTAGTATCAGCTTGGTTAGATTACTTATCCTCAATCTTTGATTACATCCTAAGGATTTTTCCATCCGATGAATTCATTATGGAAATGAATAATATCGAAGAGTCACCATGGTATGATAACCACCATCGCTCATCCTTTCTTCCTAGTTAGGATGAAATTGAGAAATACATTTCATCTATCTTTCCAACAGATATTGTCAACAATCCTCAATCTCCGATACTCACTCAGGATACAATCTCCGAGGGAAATTTGGGAAACATATAAAAAACAATCAGTGTTGACATATCTGAAAAATAAGGTGTCATGGAAAACATAAAATTAGGTGTGAATTGTTCAACTGAAGAGATTGAAAATTACACCGCCCTGTTTAAAGAATTCTATGACGTTGTTTACTAGAGATACGAAGAAATTCTAGGGATTGACCCTTCGATCGTTTTTCATGAAATCAAAACTTACCCTAGAGTTAAACATGTACAAAAGAAAACTCTCCCTATTCATCCAAAGAAAACTCCGTAAATAAAGGTAGAAGTAGAAAAGTTACTGAAATATGGTTTTATTTATCCCATACCTCTGACCGAATGGGTTTCCAACATCGTTCTAGTCGCCAAGAAACATGGGACAATTCATGTTTGTGTTGACTATAGGGATATCAATAAGGCTTATCCAGAATATAGTTACCCTATGCCCTTCATCGACCAAATTATTGATAATTGTGTCAAAATCATCATTTTATCTTTTATGGATGGCTTCTCTAGCTATAACCAAATTGATATTTTACCCGATGATCAACACAAAACAACCTTCATCTTCTCGTGAGGGAATTTCGCATATCAAAAAATACCTTTTGGCCTTAAAAATGATGGAGCCACCTTTAAATGGGTTATGTCATATTCTTTCCATGACATCAAACATATTGTTGAACCCTATCTCGATGAATTTCCAGTTCATTTGATTCATCAAAAAGATCATCCCAGTCATCTAAGAGGCATATTTCTTAGGTGTAGACATTAAAATATATGTTTGAACCCAAACAAATGAATTTTTGTTGTTGAATCAGAGAAAATCCTAGGCTTCGTGGTATCCAAATATCAGATTCAGGTGGATCCCTTAAAATTCAAATCTATACTTTCCTTACCTCCTCCCAACAATCTTACCCAAATTCAAAGTTTGCAGAGGAAGGGAAAATTTCTATGCCACTTTATCTGCAATTATGTCGAAATCACAAAAGGATTCATGATATTGATGCAAAAGGATGTCCCTTTCATCTAGGATGCAATTTCTCAATGCTCATTTGATGATCTCAAACATGATTTAACGAATACACCACTGTTACATCCCCCCAACTATGCGAGAGATTTCATTATTTATTTGGTTTCCTATGCTTCCACTATTTCCATTGTGTTAGTTCAAGAGGATGATCACGGTGTAGAACATGTGATCTATTATTTAAGTAAGAGCCTTTCAAGCCCCGAACTCCATTATTCACATGTTGAAAAGTTGTCTTTGGCAGCGATCATTATTGTCCAAACATTTAGACACTACATATTACTTCACACTACTATGGTCATCGATAACTTGAAACCCATGTACCACATATTGACTCGTCAATTACTTGGGGGGAAATATTCCAAATGAATCGTCATTCTCCAAAAATTCGATCTCAAGTTCACCAAATCCAAAGAAAATAAATTATTGGTTTTTGTTGAGTAAATTTGTGATCTTCCCCATTCTGATGAGGAAACTGAGCCAAGTCATTGCCTTCTAGATGAGTCATTTTCCCTTATCAATATGTCTAACCTATGGTATCGAGACTTTATCTATCGTAACTAATCATGAATCCCATTTCAAAAATCATATGATGACTGAATTGCGCAGCAATTTGGGCTTTGATCATGAAAAATCATCCCCTTACTATCCTTAGACTAATGGACAAGTTTAAGTCGTCAACAAAGTCCTGAAAAAAATGCTTCAACTCATTGTAGGGGTGAACAAAACCACTTGTAATTTGCAACTCTTCTTATCACTTTGGGCCTATCGTACTTCATTTAAAACCACCACTGGATTCACACCTTTCCAGTTGGTATATGGACCTTTGGGAGCAATGTTTCTGATTGAATGTGAGATTCCATCTCTAAAACTAATCATAGATCTCCTTCTGCACACTTCTGTCAAAGAAGAATGCTTCCTATACCTAACAAAGTTGGATGAAACCCATCGTGATGCTACTCTTATTAACGAGACATATAAAAAATGCATCAAGACCCAATATGATAAATATGTCCGACCTTGCATATTCATGAAAGGAGATATGGTCCTAGTCTATGATCAGGACCATGATAAACTTGGAGCAGGGAAATTTGAAACTATGTGGCATGGACCTTACGTCATAAAACGTGTGCTACAAAAAGGTTCCTACGAGCTAATCGATTATGATGGAATCCCTCTCGGTGAGCCTCGCAAGGGGATCTACCTAAAAAAATACTACACTTAGAAAATATTGCATATGTTATTTGTACATTATTGTACCATATGTTTTGGTTTGGTGTATTTTTTTTTTGCGTGAACGAGTTTTTTAATATCCTTAGCTACTTACATACCCAAAAATTGGCTTCTACAACTTGAACCATCTACCATTCTGGTGAGTTGGTGAGCTCAGGAGGGACCTCTCTTGGACCTGCAACCAATAATGTTACAAAATATCACATCGTTATTGGAATTTTCCATGAGGCCACCTCTCTTGACATATCTCAAAGTATCATTAACCTTGATTCCCAACTTGTGTTATGTCAACTTAATCACAATTATTCCATATGAAATCCAATATTGTTGTGTCTCTACATGAGGGTTCATTGTCTCAAATTTTTTTTTACTCATGTAGAATACCAATATATATCGAGATAACTTAATACCATTACATATTCATTAGAAAATTACATGTTAGATTGGCATCTTGCACACAGATAAATATTCAAGAACATAAAAGAATAAAAAAAACATCACATCATTGTATCATAGGCAAATGTGACAAAACCCATATATATATATATATATATATATATATAGATATATATATATATATATATATATATATCTAGAAAAGGTGTGTCATCATATAGTCCAAAAAGTACATAGAGTGGAAAAATGTGGGCTACTATCTCCGTACAACCTCATGAAAAGACTACAGGAAAATATAATCATTCCCATGTACTACATTGTGCTCATGGTCACACACTACTACTCTAGCTACTCATCTCAATAGGTGGCTAAGACTCTCTAGTACACCCATTTGTGCCTCTATAGGTGTAAAGGAACATCTTGCAATCTCATGGAGGGGACACCCATGGTAAGCCCCCTAAGATTCCTTTCTACTTTGTAAATCCCTATGGCTCTGCCACCTACCTCCACTGTTGCATGGACATCGTTGCATCATCCAAATGGACCCATTCTAGCTGGATGAGCCATCCCTTTGTCTGCATGATGAAAAATAAACACGTTTAAATCCCTCTTCATACAACAACAAAAAATAATATATTATAAAACAAAAATATACTTTTGCAAGGTTATGATCTCCCATGTTTCACCTAAAGCATCCCACAGTGACCCTTTAGGGAGCACTAGATCTACACTAATGCTAAAATAAACTCTGACATAAGGGTAGACCTCTATAATGATGATCTACATCATCCACCATGTGAAGCATCCAACAGTAAAAGAGAAGGATGAAGGATCATTCACCAACTGAGGAAAATTAATGGTCCACCTCTAGATCCGGGGCTCGGATACAGGGTGCTCCATCAATGCAACCTATGGTTGCATCTATGGTACTTGTTCCAAGAAAAAGGATACCAGGAAAGATCCATATCCAAACTACTTCTACTTTCCCCCTCTATATCTCGGAATCTAATCCTTTACATTTGCCAAAAATCATGCACACTAGTTAAAGATCCTCGACTCAAGGCACTGAACAACATACACCATCTGTGATTTGGAATAAAGATGGGCACTGGTGCTTCTTTCCAATTTATTAATAGTAAATAGGATAGCTCATAGTGGCAGGTCCCTCACATCTTTAATGGAAATCCTTCCACTCTCCTTGTGCGATCCTAGCACACAAAACTGTGATATATACTCATCTGTCTGTTGTGGCGTGGTTTGATGGCCAAATAGGATGATGGGTTCCCCTCTCCTCGAGAGCCCCGTCAGAAAATACACTTCCTCGATGTCAATATCCATCATGTGATATCCCACCTGGAAGGCTTGCTCTTCAACATCCCATAATCCAATCAAATGTTCAAGGAGAAGTATTTCCTTTCCCATATTTTGTATCTTCAAGTATTTAAGAAGCTCGCAGTTCCAGAGAGTTTCCCTTGCTTGAGATTCATGTAAGGAAACCAATATGACATTCTCATGCTCCCTTTCCTTCCATTCAAGCATTTTTGCTGATTCAATCCCTGCAAATCAACAACAAAAATCATTAGCCAAAATCCCAACCAAAGAAAGTTTTTTTTCAGATGTTAAAATACAAGAAACAATTGAGTTTTTGCACCTGGCACCCCCCTACAAGCCTTTACAGAGATCTAGCTCCCCCTAATCATGGGAATCAGGGCACCAAGATATATGATGACACCCCTCGCGATGCACTAGGGGAGATCCACCCCAATAGGGTTCATTAGAGTTCCTTTAATACCTAAAAACCATTGAAATAAGCATCAAAGTGAAAAATGAAACCATGGAAAGTGAAGAGAAGGATCATATCTCTAACCTGGTCCAGAAGAAATACAGAATCATGGCATGTAGCTCATGTAATCGACGATAGAAAAATCGCTCCAAATGGGAAAATCTCGAGTGAAAAGGGAAATTACAAGTGAAAGGTGAAAATGAACCCAAATGTTTACCAAAAATAACTTTTTACCTTTTGCAAACTAGTTTTATATAACCCTTTTTCACATTTATGTTACCTATCATTTGGTTTTTTCGCAATTATCATCATTTTATAAATAGTTGCTGACATTTTTTCCCAGGATGATTTGTTTATGTAGGAACACATGAAGCGTAATGATTTTGTCACCTTGTAATATATTTAAGCAAACTTTGTCATCCTTCAAGATTGTTAAAATATGAACAGTCGTATGTTGGGCGGTAATTTACCCCTTTTTTGGTCCAAGCAGACTAACTACGGAAAATGAATACTTAGTCAAATATCAACTAGAATATTTCTCCATTGTATTATTTTATTCTTTTTCGGGCCTCGAAGACTAAAATTATGAAAAGGAACACCCACAGAGTTTTCTTTAAGTTTTTTTCAAACTCCCTAAATAAGAAAAACAACCAATTTTTCCTTCTTTGGACTCATAAAACCATACATTGAAGGGCCCATATGGGGATGAAACCTTACTTATTCCAATTCATTAAAATTGGGAAGAGGAACTTACCAAAGTTGATTTATACCGAGAACCTGTTATACTCCTCAAGCTCGATAAACAAGAAAGAGGTACTCATCTATCTGGATGGGGGAAAAATGAAGGAAGTGGTTCGAGTGTCTTGAAACCTTTAAGGAATTTTTTGTCATCTCCCTTGAACATGGAACCCATTTGCATTTCACCTTACATTTTTTTAATTCACTCTCCCTTGAGTCATACCAATCCTATGCGTCTTATTACTCTTCATATCATCCAAAGAGTGCCCCAATAATTTTTGTACTATGTTTTGGTTCATTTCTCAACTGAGTCAAAAGCTGCCAAATCTTGTGTCGTGCCTCATAAATGTTTAAGCGAAGTCTTACACAGAGAAACCATATACACTATTACCAGTTTATGTCCCTATGTCATTTCACATTTCCAATCTGATATCACTATCCTATGACTATTTTTTATCGATGATGGGGGATACATCAAGGCCCTCCTTCGACGAGTCTTTTCTTGTCGACTTCAACAGATTATATGGGAATTTTACTTAGAAACACAGTAGTACCTTGGAACCTGCATGGCTCAATGACATGCCTCCCCACCTTCCACAGTGGATTTACATCATTGAACCCTGATCAATTGATACCATGAATGTTTGAATCCAACTCATTTTTTCACATTTGTTGGGATGTACTTTACATACAATGGGAATCATTGACATTATTGATGATTTCCCTTGTGCTTGTTAACAATATAAATCAATGATTGATAATCAAGAGGTTTCTACCATGTTGGACACCAAAAAATTTATTCACATGGATAGAATTATACTATTTGGGGATCGGGATGAAGACCCTTGATTGAGAACCCACTCTGTTAAGTGATTTTCCCATGTTGCGACAAAGATTATTTGACTGATTTACATAGATCCACTTTGTATTGGTCCATTCTATGTTCTTTTCATATTGTATCTCTACTTTGTATTCTTTCATGGCTCCGATCAGGTCATGTCATGGAGAAATGGATCCACATTGTATCTCTGGTGGCCATCTCCTTAGTCAATATCACTATGGATCCTCAGTGTATTAGTCGATGGACATTCTTTGAGACATTTATTTTATGAGAATAGGTATTCCTGCCTCGATAAAGAAACATATATTAATATTGTTTTATGATTCTTTACATCTTCTACCAGGTTCTCCAACTCCATCACCCTTCCATTGAAAAAAGTATTTTGGCCATCAGTTTTCTCTTCTGACCTCACACTTTTGGGGGAAATCTGTTACACATAAAAATTACACACTTGCATATAAAGTGTCGCAAGTGTCGCACATGGTGAAAACATCATGTTTTAAGTGTCACAAGTGTCGCATGTGGTGAAAACGTCACATTCTAAGTGTCACAAGTGTTGTAAGTGTCAGAAATCAACCATAGAAAGTGTCACAAGTGTTATAACATGCTTCATGCACTTTTGTTAAGTTTCAAAACTCAATAGAAACCTTAGAAACATTTTCCACAACCTCCAAATCATGCTAGAAAGAAAATCCCCATCATTGATAGTTGATACACATCTTTTACTTGGAAAATTCAATTATTGTTTGAGAATTTATGAAGGGTGGTGTCCCCCTGACCATATTGGGGGAGTGCCATGGCACTCTCTCTTCCATGTTAAGGGATAACCATTATTAATATGGTTCCATGTCTCTCACTATGGGGGAGCACCATTATTGTTTAGGAAAAAGGGGGATCTTCTCCACCAAATTCTACGGGATATCACTTTTATATTGGGTTATTTATATTCAACCCTCATGCTTGGGATTCACCCTAGGATCTGATCCAAACCTCAAGGGTCTCTCTCCTCATCCATATCCCTCATTTTCTCATGGTATTTTTACCTCTCCTGCCTATAAATTGAAATCTATTCCATGGGGAAAGAGTTTGAAGAAATCAGTGATAGCATCGTTATTTTGATATTATGTTGTTCATGCAAAGGATTGAATGAGGAGGACCTAAAGGAGTTGTTGCATATTCAAATTCAAATTGTAAGTACTTTATTTTTTTTCTCAAATTAATATACTTGGCCTATTTCCTTCAAATATGTGTACTTTTTCATCTACTTGTATATTGTCGTTCAATATTCATAGGTATATATGTTTAGTTAATTATATAGAGTGGAAGAAAGGTATCTTTTTTGTTCTTTGCATGATCAAGGAGCTTAGGAATAAAGATAAATATTTGTATCATCAAAGGATAATCATCGGAATAAGGTATTTCACACTTCTCCTTGTTTAACTAGATAGGTTAGATCTAAAAGGAATATAGAAACCATTTTTACTTTTCTGTCTTGGTAACAAGGGTCTGATAATATAAAGGATATTTCACTTGTCCGTAGGGAAAATATTCCATAAAAAACCTCCCTATATGTCTCCCTCTCCCTCCCTCTCACACTATCACACACTCTCTCTATGCCCCCCTCTATAATCCTCTCTCCCCCCCTCTCTCTACCCCCTCCTCCCTCTATCTCTCCCCTCCCTCCCACTATCTCTCCTCTCTCTCTCTTACCTTCACCCCTTTCTCCCCATAATTATGTATCCCCCTCCCTCTCCCTACCACTCTCCCCCCTTTTCTATATTTATCTCTCTTCCCTCTCTCTCCCTCCTCCCTCTCACTCTCTCTCTCTCTCTCAACCCCCCCTCTCTGTCTCCCTCTGTCTCCCTCTCTCTCTCTACCCCCTCTCTTTGTCTCCCTCTTCCTCCCTCTCTCACTCTCTCTCTCTACCCACCTCTCCTTATTCCTCTTTCTCTCTCTCTCTCTCTCTCTACTCCCATAACTCCATCTAACCCTAGGACCCCACCTATACCTGACCTTTAACCCCCTCCACACCCAATCCCTAACTGAACTATGAAAATACCTCTTGTTAAAGGCCTCACAACCCCTACAAATCCATCCTATTTCTATAACCACTACCCTATGCCTCAAAGCACTTTCAATCTTAATCCATTAGGTTCTAGTTGTCTCCAAACCCCTCTACACCTTTACTCATAAATTTATTTGGGCCATATAATAAATGTTTTATCTATTGCATTAAGAGCATGGATGATCTCTTGTGAGTAGAAATAAATGAGGTTAGGTAATGTGTCTGCCTCATATCCCTTCCCAATAGGAATGTGCAGACATTCCTAGAACATGTGCACATTCATGTTGGGAAAGAATATGAGGAAAGCAAACTCCTTGTCCTCATTCTCTCCAAAACACTTGAACTATCCTGACATATGCATGCAGAAATAGAAATAGTAGACATGTTTTTTTTCTTGAAAGAAAGATTGTATCTTCTTGTGTAATTGGTAGACAGTGTTTTGTAATTGGAAGACAATTATCAGTGGAAAGAAAACTTGTGTCTTCTTATTTATTTGGTAGGAAAATTTGTTTAATTGGAAGACAATTGTCAATGAAAAGAAAAATCGTTTCTTCTTATGTAATTGTTAGACAAATTTGTGTAATTGGAAGACAATTGTCAGTGGAAAGAAAAATTGCGCCTTCTTGTGTAATTGGTAGACAAATTTGTTTAACTAGAAGACAATTGTCAATGGAAAGAAAACTTGTGTCTTCTTGCGTAATTGGTAGAAAAATCTGTGTAATTGGAATACAATTGTCAGTGGAAATAAAACTTGTATCTTGTTGTGGTGTACCTGGAAGGCAATTGTTTTCTTTAAACATGGGGAACCTATGGAATCGAGGTAGAAATTCTTCAAGAAAAAAAAACTAAATTAAAATGTAATTGAAGAAAGAGAAAAGGAAAGGTTTAGTATGTCAAAACGTGGGATTTCAGAAAAGGAAAATCCAAATTCTAGCAAAATATATGTCATTTTTGTTTCTCCTCCATCATCATAAGAAAAGAACAAGATTTTAGTAGAGGAAAATCCAGTTCAGACTTCTAGTGAACCTACAAACATTAATTCATCAAGACAAGTTGTTGTGGATGATCATATGATGGAGGATTTTCTTGGAAAAAAATATACAATCGATTAAATTAGAGATAGAATTGGTGCATATCCTTCCAGTGAAGATTTTTTTGCGGTGCAACCTCTGGTTAGACAATTAGATGTTCCAGAAACTAGTCATGGGCATGTCCACTCTCCTCCCAGAATTGATTTGAAAATGATTGAAGGGGAAATAACTACTACATTTGTAACTCCATGGTAGGGAGGTCTAGAGTGCCAAAAAATGGGTTCATTGTCCCTACCTATACTGAGTGTGTGGTGAATAACTCCTAAACGCATTCGTGTGGATGAAATTCGTCTAACATCACAAGTCCTAAAGCTAAAACAATTTCTTGAGAGAGAGAGAGAGAGAGAGAGAGAGAGAGAGAGAGAGAGAGAGAGAGAGAGAGAGAACTAGGGTTTTAGGTCACTTGTAATAAGAGAAATAGTAGTGCCTTATTAAATCCTTGGGCATATGGATTCAATGCAACAAATTCAAGGAGATTAAAAATAAAATAAAACTCAAGAGTTATATTATAGGGGGATGTACAATCACAATCCATAGGTTTATCCTTTAGGAAGATAAGGCAAGGAAATACATGGCATGGAAAGGCAAGGCTAGACATGGCAAGGCAAGGCCTAGCAAGAAAAAGCATGGAAATACATGGAAATAACTAGACCTATACCTAGACCTAGAACATGACCTAGACATAGCACTACAAGGAGAACACCTTCTTGCAGAGTTTTTTAGTGTTACAAAATTTGGAAATTTTTTCAAAAGAAGCTCTGCTACAACCTCCTGTATTGACTGTGAAGGTTTTAGGAACACAACATTTTACAACATTTGACAATGCAATGAAATACAAAACCCATTTTATTATATATCAATAAGAGGCCCATTTTCATACAAAAAGGGACAACATAAAGGTCCACAATAATCAAATTGCAACCAATTTGTATTTTTTAGACTTATTGGTAACCTGTCCTTGTGCAATTGGGACAATATGTCAAGTACATTAAGCAAAATCTCTAATTTTCAGAGACAAATATTCCAAAACATACAACTTGTAGTAAAATTCAATTATATTAATTCAATTCATTAGTTGAACTATCGTCATTGATCGAATTGTGTGCATGACTCTTTTATTCCTCATTTGTAGGTGATATTGTACTTTCATTTTTTAACATAATGGTTTCTTATTCAACTTGTTTTTTATGTTTTTTCCCTTCATCTTCCATCTACAAACATAGAAATAAATTGTAATAAGTATATCAAAAATCATATATATAGTAGAATATACATGATTATGTAAATAAAAAATCATACCTTAGAACCAAGTCTTTCATAAACAATACACATTCTTTTGAAGCCATGCTTCATGAATTCTCTCAAAATATCCTCTATTGGTTTCATTCGATACTTTTTTTCTTGCATGTTTAATATGACATGACAAAGCACAGTCGATATAATCGTATACAGTTTTCTTATTTTTTCATTAATTATAAAACAAGGGAAGTTAAACAACATAGCTACTTACAAATTGTTCAATTAAACTTTCATTCTTCAACATATACTCACAACCCATACTTAACCCAATGTTTATCAATTCATGGGTTGGCTCTTCTTTGTATGTTAACATCTACTAGAAGACATCCGTGGACAAGTGTAAATTAATTATTTAAATATAAATATCACAACAAACATGAAATATTAAGAAAGGTTGAAAACACAAATACTCACAAAGTTTGTGATCAACCCTTTATTCATCATCGTGTTGTCTTATGTGTTGAATGGATTCTATTTGTTTTTCTTGTTTGCAGCAAAACAATTGAAAATTAGTATTTCACATGATACTTAAATTCAATGTACATAAAAGAATAAATAAATGATTACATACCTCTGATGCACATTGTAGTTGGGATGGATCCTCTTGTAATGCAAATATGTTCATTTCTTTTACCATCTTTTTCTACACTTTTTTGGACATCCCTACCGATATGTCTTGGTTTTCCCCTTGTTTGTTCCTTGGAATTTTCAAAATCTCCCGGTGCATATAGTAACTTAATCTGCACTGAGGAATCAAACATATTTATATGCATCGATGAAACAACCATACATATATGCATCAGTATAGTATAACGACATCATTATGAAATTGAAAATGTTTTACAATTTTATGTATTCAGTTGGCGCTTTAAGAATTAAGAAAAACACGGCTTCCTAAGTACTATTAATTACGAACCGTCGAGCTGTGAACAAATTTAATACATGGTGATTCCATATAAAAACAATAATGTTTCCATTTTAAACTCAACAATGATCTATGTAAACAATGTGCCTTGGTACGTTTCTAAGTAAAATTTGCACCACCGACCGTGAAAAGTATTTTTTAATATTATTTATAATTTAAATTAAGAAGTGTTATTTACAAACAAATACGCACCAGTTCTCTTACTATGTACAATGTGCATTAGTCACCACGAAGGAATTTAAAAAAAATAATAACAGCGATAGGACGGTTTGCGATCCAATGCAATGAGTGGTTTCCTTGCAACAGATAGGAAAATCCCATATATAAATAAACAAACACTATAAAAAAATTTGCTTAAAAATTTCTTCTTTTGAAATATAGAAAGAGAAAGCAAAAAAATAGTGAAGAAATTAGGGCTTCCAATATTGAAGGTAACTACGAAACCATTATTTTTTGTTTGGGAATTCACTTAAAATTGTTTGAATCAAATAGGAGAATGATTAAGATGATTAATACAATGAAATCATATACTTGAAATTTCTCCTCTATAGATTTCTATGTGATCTATAGTAATCCCCTCAAATTTGGCTCTTCAAAAAAATCCATCCACTCCAAATTCTTTGTTGATAAATCTTTGTTGCAAAAATATTGTTTCTAAATTTTGGAAAACAAATAAAATAATGAATAGGGTTTTCCTTCATAAGCACAAAAACTCAAATTTTCACTCTTTTCTTCATTGTATATTTCGGTGCATTGATGATAAACACTCGCATTGTTTTTCTTGTAAGTTACATTTTTAGTACTCTATATTGTGAGTACCACATTGGTGTGGTGTGTACATATAATGCATTGATTTATTTTTGTAATAAATTTCAAAGTATTGATAGTAAGCACACATTATTTTTCTAACTTTCTTCAGTCAATGCATTGTACAGTTCAAACCACACTAGTGTGGTGTGTATTTAATAATACATCAGTGCAGTGTGTAAGTGATAATGCACTGTAGAACAATTAAATTTTCACAATGCAAATGAAAGCATCAACATTTAAATTTTGTAGAGGTTTTATTTGCAGAGGCAATAACATAGGTCAACCTTTGGTGCTTCTCTGAATTAAACTCACTCGTGCATTTGGTTTATCCATACAGATTGGTGTGTCTTTATATGATGAAGAGAATCATAAAGTTCTAAAATTTATTCAAATTTATTTTTGAAGTTAGATTGTTCTATGCTACCCAAGATGACGGTTTTGGCTCAAATGAAGGAAAAAATGAATTATAATATCAAATGGTCAATTATTCAGATTCAAGTTCATTTTGTATCTTTGAAAGTCCTTCAAGTTCTCTCACATCGATTGTAGTACACCTAGATTTTATTTATAATTCATTTATCTCATTAAATTTATGTTATGTATGGAGGTGTAGTTGAATAATTGTTCATTTAATTTTGTAGGATCGATTTTAGATGCTCAAAATATTCCCATAGTCCCAAAATTCTACAAGCTATTATCAGAATAAAGATACCACAAGCATATGTTTGATGAAATTTTATTTACTATACCAATCCTAACATGCCATCTTCCAGCAACTAGCCAAGGGAAATAATACTACACCCTAAATTGGATCCATTTTATGTAGACAACCCCGTATGGAATAAGAAAAATATGATTGAGTAATTGTATTTTTCGATTTTCAATGGAACTAATGTAAATGTATTTCTTAATTCAAAATTTGTTTTATAAAGTGATTGGTTTCATATTTATTATTGGGAAAACAAATTCCATGTTTATAATAAGTATTTGGTATAATTTTTGAACATATTAAAAGAATTTTGTTGCTAATATTGTCGATGTAATGTTCAATATTTTTACAATCAAGATTTTGGTTATGAGCATCTTGTCCACTATCTACCTTTTCACCCCACTACAATGCCAATTCATGAGCTTGATATTAAAAACAACAACTCAACGAGGAAGCATATGTTGATACTGAGAGCGGGGTGAATCAGTATCAAGTAAAATTTTAAAACTTATTCAACTTATACTTAAAACATTCAATTATATCCAATGAGAAGTGAACAATAGTATAAAAGTTACACAAATACACCATGCACAATATATGAGAAATAATCAATAGTTATTGTTCAAGGGAAGTAATGACTTCCAAAGGTAGCTCCAACTTCCAAA
This sequence comes from Picea glauca, assembly GCA_000966675.3. Classification (NCBI taxonomy): domain Eukaryota; kingdom Viridiplantae; phylum Streptophyta; class Pinopsida; order Pinales; family Pinaceae; genus Picea; species Picea glauca. The sequence goes on along the minus strand of JZKD02S2039467.1, from coordinate 279,513 downwards.
TATAAAGGGAGGGATAAACCTCTTAAAGGAAGATACAGTCCTCCAATATCAAGAGAGGGTTGACTTCTCCATCCTTTCCCCTTCCTTCCACCCAAAAAATATGAGAGATAATAAAACTTTACATTAAATCATCACCATCAACCCACCATCACATAGAACCTGATAATGCTTCCTGAGACTTCTTAAACTTATGCAATTATTCAATTATGGGAATACTTTGATATTTTATATAATATTATTCAATGTATTGTATAAAACTCCTCCAAGTTCACTCCTTGAATCCTCCCCAAAAATAATTTATAGAGAGAATGGTAGACCTTATACAATTCTGGTTTATTCAGGAGAGCGAACTTGTACAGAATGCCCCGCGCTCAATATTTTACATCAGATTCTGAAACTTTCACACAAGAAACTACATACCATAGTATTTCCAATGAAATTGGTCTCACTTCATTTGTATTATCTATGAATAAGTTATGATTGTTTTACCTAGAACACATGTTTATTGACTAGATTCATGACTAGTCAAAAAGTCTATCTTCCATGGCGTGTATCTCCAAAATTATAGAAAATAAAGAGATGAATGTTTTACCATAGGTAATTAGATATGTATTCTCAATACCATATCAATTTCACTATCTGAATCATTCTAGAAAAAACATTATAGTGAAAATGGTAAGATGACCTGTAAATAACATACCTTAGAACACATCACCAAAAGACTTCATCCTCCCTGGAAATCTGGCCTTCTTTACTTCACATTTCCTATGAAATTTGACTTGTGTGTAAAATGAATGTATAATGATATGTATTTATACCCTTTATGTCACTTCATTTTAACATTAGGGTTGACCTTACAATTTCTTATATTGTAATTATTTTCTTTAATTATCTCCAGGGTCGACCTGTACTTCCTTCTTCAATTCACTTTGTCATATTCAAAAACTCATTTCTCCTCAACCATGAGGATCCACGTGATGTTCCACCTACCACCAAAAACAACATTATGTATATAATCCATCCATGGGTGTTGTGTTTGTATGTGCATTGTACTTCAGGTCCAAATACCTTCATCAAATGTTTGGTCCAAAACCAATGACTAGGGTTGACATCAATGACAACAACCAATCTTCAAACGACATACCAATAATGGTTGAAACAACCACCTATTCAATTCCCACTATGTTATAAATCACCAATTCAAAACCTTGATAGTAATACCATTTATTCACATCTTGGGGAAGAAGGAAATGATCTAGAGGTTGGTATGGATGATTTCTTGCGGGATACCCAATCCATGGAGGGAATGTTGTTATATGTGTACTAGAAAAATGAACTAGGGGATGACATTGATGTTGTAGATACCTTCTACGAAATCCTGAAATCTTTTTCCACTACCCTTCTATTTGATCAAGTACAAGGGTCTACAAGGTCTACACAACTAGGGACAAAATTGTTACTGTACAACTTTAAATAAATGTATGGTATGTCAGATGGGTGGTTCTCGACACTTTTGAGGTAACTAACCATTAAGTCCTATAAATGTTTAATCAATCATGTCACACAATGAAGGAAGAAAATGGTTTATTTTATTCATGCTTAATGACAGTGTACATTTTTATTTCCCACTAATTACAAGTTACTCAAAGATAAGGTACTTCCGAGTGATAATATATTTCCTGATAGTTGCATAGAGGAAAATAAAATTATAAAATTCTTGGGCATTGAGTACATATCATACCACACATGTATGAATTATTATATTCTATATAGAAATGAATATGTGGACAAAGAGATATGTCTAGAATATGGTAATGACAGACACAATAAATCAAGCAACAAGGGTAAGGATCATGGTCCTCCTTATACGATATTGAGGAACATGCCTATAATTACAAGGATTCAAAGGATCTTTCATTGCAAAATATTAGCCATGTTGCAGGGGTGGCATGTCTCACATAGAAGCAAACCAAGAGTTATGTGAATCTTAGTAGATTCAATAGCCATGAAGCATATAGAGGATACATGGCCCGATAAGTTCAAGAATTAAGTATTGATCCTCTGATTGAGCATAGCTATGGATGGAGTTAACCCATATTCCCTCCAAAACACTAACTATTATGTTTGGACGGTGGCAGTGATAAATAACAATATTCCCCCATGGTTGTCCATTGATGACCTCCCAACCTTAATTCACATAGGTGTAGAATTATGTAATTAAATTATGTTGCAACAATAGTCTCAGTATGCTCTTAAAATCAATTATGTGGACCATGTTAACTCCTTGATATTTCTATGTGAACCAGAGTTGTAACTGTGTGCCCAAATCTATTTTATCGATCCTTTATATCCTCACCCAACCATGTGTCATGACCAAGTGCTTAACATTATCAGGGCTTAATTATCTGTAATTCATCAGACCTTTCTCCCTTTCAATTTCCATTGTTCATCATCATAGGATGGACAATCCATATCATGCCTCGTCGTATACCATATTTGAATCCTCATCATCGATATGTCATGATAATATGGTTTATATATCTTCCTTCTATGAAATGGATTGACTTGTTAATCAGACAATTGTGAATTAACCATGATTTGATCCAATGGTCAGATCTGAGTCTTGGACTCTTCCTTTTGGAGTATCTCAATACCCATAGATTACAGTACTTCGAATACACAACTATGAATGTTTTCACATTCCTTTTGAGACTCCAAATGGATTAACTGCCTTCACCTTTGATCTATTATAATCAACGGTCCCAATTTGTTCTCCCTCATTCCACTGTGTTGATGTTTCAATAACATTAGGAAGACATTCTTCCATATATATATATATATATATATATATATATGACATGATATTTATAATACAAGGTATAAATATATATAATAAATAAGTAGGTATTTATTATCCAAGGGACACATCCTTTCATGGATATTCACCATATGTTCTCTATATATGGAACACTCATAATTGTAATAATACATCGATATTGCATATTATCTCATATAGAAAAATCAACACATTGCGCCAGGTACTCGTTAGTCAAGTTGTACTGGCTGCTCATAATCTTGCCATGGGCGGCAAACTACTCTGGAAAATGATCACGGGCAAACGAACCTGGAGCAAGCAAGTACTCCGGACGAAATACTTTCGAGGAGACAGAGATCGCT
>JZKD02S2039467.1:246756-267310 GCA_000966675.3 Picea glauca | reverse complement strand
TGTACTGTCTCATCAAGTGATCTCTTCATATTGTTATACTAGGTCAACAACTGAAGGGGATTTTTCTTATTCCCCCATTTTGAAAGGAATCTTGTTTCAAAGGCTTCAAAATCTACAATACTACCTGCTGGAAGGGCTCTGAACCACTTCCTCACATCTCCCAAAAGGATTTGTGTAAATATCCTCATATTCACATATTCATAGTCTACTTCTTTCAAGTATATGAAATCAATAAACCAGTCTAGATGTTTTTCAGTTGATATGTTACCTTCAACATCATATAGTTTAATCCTTAGATTGTAGTCTTGAGGCAGGTCATGTAGTTGAGAAGGTAGTATGAGGGGAGAAAATATTGTTTCCATAGCTATTGTGAGGGGTCGGAGTGGATGTTGGTTCTGAGAAAAGGTCACTACAAGCTTGACAGATGTGGCTAAAACTAGGTCTTGGAACCTATTTTCATCAAAGATAGTCTTGTTTAGACAAGATTCAGACTTAGTTCTGAATAGGGATTATTCAAATTTCACATCAAATACAAGGTCTTTGATGCTATTCAATCCATCCCTAGGAAAGAACAGATAATGGTCTAGGCACAACACTGGGGTCATAGGCCTTTATTTTCTTCTGTGTACAAGCTTCTCAGGGTTAGACATAGGGGTTGCAGATTTGGGTCTAGATTTCTCCTGGTGTGGATTTTCTCAGGAGCCAGGATTTCTATCTCACAAGGTGTGGTGCAATAAGTCACTGAATAACATATTCTCCAGGGTAAAAATAATCTTATCCAACAAGGTATTTGATCCACTTTCACCCTCAGGAATCAAACTAAAGATTTAAGTCATTTCCCAAGGAATATTTTTCAATTTCGTCCCGGAAATGGCACCAGAATGTTAGCACTTTGTAAATTTTGTCTGACTGAATAGACAAATGACAGAGGTAACTATTTCAACCAGCTTTAGAGCTGAGGCACTAGCCTTTTCAAATTAGAGAGGGCTCTCTCATGTCACTTGATATTTCTTTGGAAACAGTGGCTATATTTGGTTTATTTTGGGGTTTTTTAAATAAAGTTGTTGGCAAGGAAGGGGAGGAACACATAGGGCTATGGAGTCAAAGTTATGAAATTGAATGAAAAAATTGCATCGAATCATAGAACTCTCTAGAGGAAAAAGGCTAAATGAGGCGATAAATCTGAGTTATTCTTAAATTTGAATAGAGTGTAGGAAGATAAGGAAAACAAATAACTGCATTAGAGCATTACTGAAATGAATTCTGAATAAGTTAAGAAGACAATCACACAGTTTAAATTGCTTAATCCATCTCATAACAAGATGAATTTAGGGCCTTTAACTCTCCAATTTAAATGGAAGAAAATGTAAATGAAGTAAGGTCACGGGAAATACATACGATGAAAGGAAACAAAGCTCATATCACCACCCGTTAGAATCTTTTCATAGAGACTTCAAAATCTTCTGCATTTATATTCAATTGAGATTCAAAAAATTTACAAATAGAGTTTGATGCAACCAAAAGGTTCTCTTGCACTTTTGCCAACATTAATTCATTGAACTAACCCAATACTTATACAATTTGATCAAAATGATTGAAACTAAAGCATTTCAGCTTCCAAAATTGTTTCAAATGATAGTTTCGGTATACGAAATGATTTACAGTAATTGACAAAAACATCCTTAGAATTATGGACAATTCCTCTGACTGTTCGGTTTATTTTTCTCCATATGTCTCACTCCAGTCTTTGGTCAGATATTCACATTTGATGACACTTTGGGATCACTAATTGGCTCCAACAATATTTCACTTTGTCTTACCCAACCGTATGATTTCTTTCCATTGTGAATCAGAAGGGATGCCACAATCTATCATCTCTTTAATAAAAATCTCCAAATCAATGCACATGGCATAGGACATAGTAGGCATGTTGACTTTCACTATGTTGAATTTATTCAAAATTTCAAAGTCAGTGGCCAAATATTCTACCAAACTTGGGCCTTTCAGACTTTCTTCTATAGCTTCAAATTTAGAATGGTCCATTCTCCATTGCATGAGGAGGGTATTGTAATCTTTTTGATTGTGCAATAAACCTATGCCATTCTAAAATGATGAGAGGCCTTTGATGAACAATAGTTCAAATGCATATTTAAACTTTTGTATGTTGTGCTCCATTTGCAAAGATTTGTTTTGGACCAATCTGAGCAGGTTATGTTTTGCAATGATTTTCCTAGATGAAATTATCAATAGAGTCATGTATTTTACCCTGATAGTTTGAAGGTTGGAAGTCGGCACAAAATTTATCAAGACAATAGTATTTTGGTTCCATTCTGAGGGTTTCTTGGCTAATACTTCATTAACAACAACACACCTACTCCGAGATGTAGCAACCACACTGTCTTTGTCATTTATAAAATTTAGATAAACCCTGAATTTAGCAGCTTCTACAACAATGACATCCCATATGACATGTTTGGCTCCCTGTAGCAATGTTTTTCCGTTTAACCTAGTTTTCAGCTTGCTCACCCTCTCTTGAAAATCTTAATCATCTCTATGAAGTTGAGCCATCTTCTCATCTTTCACTTTCATCTCTTGCTTCAACTTTTCTATAACATCGTTGAGAGCTTTGATCTCCCCCGTTTTGATGCTTATCTGGGACATGGCTTGGACCAACCTTTCAGTGCCAGATCCAGCCTCAGTATTAGTAGGTACAACGACATCCACATCTGATGTTGTTGCCTGTGCTTGTGACCAATTTTCTTTCTCTTTTTCCAACTGCAACACTTTATCTTTGTAATTGATTTCCTCTTTTCTGAATGTCCATCTCTCTTGTTCCAAGGTAGTCAGTTCGACTATTTTTGGATGGTATGTAGGTGACATCTTCAGCCTTTTATTTAATTTTTGGATCATCTTATCCTTTTCGTCCAGAGAAGCTTTCACCCCTAGAAGACCTTCATATTCTAGCCTTCTGACCCGTGTCATCTAGGCTTTGTTGGATTCCTTTTCCTATTTCAATTTTCCATCTAGTTTGAGTGCGTGTGTAGTCAATATTGTGACCCTTAGACCCAAACTCAGATAATCAAAATATAGCATATCACTGACATTTCTGTGAAACTTCACTTTGTCTAGGGCACCAATATTTTCATAGTGCATTTTTATCTCAGATACCTTATCATCATCAGCCACTGCTATGTTAAATGTTTTCTTTTCCACATCTCTCACTGAGAGAAAGGAGGATTTAAACTGGGAAGTCTTTTCCACTTCAGGAAAAAGGTCTCTTATTTCACTGTTGGCCATACTTCCCTTCACATCATACTAGTTCATTAAATCTTCCTTGGACTGATAAATTGCCCGAGGTGTTTGGATAGATATGTGTTTCCTGCTGCTAAAAACCTTTGTGTTTCTTTCAATTTGCGTCTTGTTTTTCGTACCTACTTCTTCGTCCTTGGTTGCACCTTCCACCATATCCATGCATGTTTTTTATTTCGGCTCTTCTCCTTCCAGGTCAACCACTTGAGAGGGTGATGTAATTTTCATCTTATTGAGAGTGCCTTGCTGTCTTCTGGCACTCAGGACCTCTGAACTATTCCTCTTATTGTAGATTCTCAATTTAGGAGCTTTGACAATCAATCTAGGAGAAGGTTTATGTGTTGGGATTTGTTGGGAATATGGTTATGTTTGTTTTGTTAGATCATGCTGCATAGTGACCTCCATATCTACACAGGTTTCTAGGTTGGCCAACCTATCAAATCCTTCAACATGATCGTGTTCATAGGGATCTTGTTTGCTTTCCAATATCCTCTTTGAAATGATCTGGTGCAGGTCATATTTTCTTCCTTGCAACTACATGAACCCAAATTCATTGAGTTTGGATTGAATCTGATGCAAACAAGACTTGTTCTTCACCACAAAGGGACCTACTATGAAAGGAAATTTTAGATTAGAAGCCTTGTGTTCTTTTAAAAAGTTCTCATTTTATGAGATGATCCTCTGTCTTATGAACTCCAAAGAAAAGATTCTGGGGGTCAGAAAAACTGGTAAAAGATGAGGTCCTTCCTAGTAGCCATATACCCAAATCATTGTGGATTGTATGAACAACATCCAGTCACTTATCCTTCTCTATGGATTTGGTTATAAACATATTTTCATTTCTTCCAGGACCCTTGGCAAGTCTGAACCGAAGATAAGACTGTACACCCTGGACATAATTTTATTTATGGAGATAAGCATAATGATCCTTTTACATTCAGTTGAATTGAATGCAGTCTCGAGAAATTAAGTTTTGTTAGATTCTAGTAACATCCTCAGCAAAAGGGTGTAATACCTTAAATGTATTAATGAATTGAAATTCACCAACTACTGATGTATATTTTCAACAATGAATTTGTCAAAACTAACACAGACTGAATGACTAGACTCTGACATAAATAAAGTCAACAGAAAACCTAACATGACTTCTACCACAAACTTTTCATTGTCTAATCCAAAAATTTGACTTAATAGGGAACAATCCCACTAGACATTGATGATTATGATGCTTATGTTGGCAGGAAATGACATATTCTATGAATGATAATCAGGCTTGAAAATGGTTTGCAAAAACTGGGTTTTTACTTCTGGTGGGAATTCTCTATAAATTATGATAATTTTATGTTCCTCGAAGGACTCTGACATTGTGGATGAAGACTCGAGTATACTGAGGGTGTGATAGAGTGATGGAACATCTATTTCATAAAGAACTTCAGACCCTAATTTATTCAGGATAACTCTTTCTTCTTGAGAATATCATTATGCACACCAAATCACAAATTCAGGGAAAGGAAAGACTACTTCTATGACATAAGGGGTGATGGAGGCTTGAGCCACTCAGAGGAAAGGTAGGAAGATTCCAACATTGTCCAACAAATTTTATTTCGACACAAAAATGGGAAAGATTGTTATCTCTGTGTCGAAAATTTCGGAGTCTCTATCAATGAGGGCTTCTTCTTTGGAAAAGATATCTCGCTCATTTACGAATAAGAAAATAGGATTAGAATCCATGGTGAAAATACCTGGTGAGCGGTGGAAGCAACATGAACCTGGCTCAATATCCGACCTTGAGTTTCAAATGGATGCTCTGTGCCAAATTTCTGAACATTCAAATGCTCCAAATTATGAAAAAATAATGTCGGGGGGTCTTCCTTTTATGGGTATCTGTTTGCATCAGGGGTTGGAGAAAATGGTTTTAGGCGAACCGCTTTTCACCCCAATGTCCCTCTGAGGATGCCATGCATCCATGATTTAAACCATGACATTTTTCCCCGGCCTGCCCTCGATTCGTTAATATTCATGCTACTTCAATCGTTGATATGGTCCTCAGCCGCTGATACAGACTTCTTTAAGATCTATGATCCGCATTTACCTGTCGACCATGAAATCGGGGGTTGGAGAAAGTGGTTTAAGTAAAACTTATTTTTTCCTCAATGTCCCTCTAAGAGCACCACTTGTCCTCTGATAAAACCATGATGGTTTTCCCTGGCCCGCCCTCAATTTCTTAATCATCGTGTTATTTCAATCTCTGATATGCTCTTAGCTGTTGATCTGGGCCACCTTCAATATCGAAAGTTTGCTGAGGCTCACCCTTTATGATTTCTCCATATTTGTCCCCCTCCATCATATATAGCTCATTCCTCTAAAATATCATAACACCTTAGCGACATAACCCTTTGCTAAAATTCCAACTCTTGGATGTTGTTTAAAAATTATATGGTGATAACATTGGCTCCAACTGGGATTCTATCCTCCCTATGAGGTAGCAAAGAATTGTAGACTAAGTTCCTTCCCATTGGGCTGTGATTTATCAATGTTATTTGAATCTGTTGATCTTTATTCGAAATCTTACAATCTATTCAGCATAGCTAAGGGCCTTAACCTTGGGCTTCAACTACACTGCTTTTATTTCAATCTTTGATGCGTAAAGGAAAAAGTAAAATGATTATATACAATGAATGGTGGGGTGATGCCTTTTCAAACAATGTAATGATTGAGAAACCTGCCATTCATAGGCCCTCCTTTGGCAAATTATCCATTACTTTCTTCCAACAAATAATTGTTTCTCCCACGGTAAACTGAGACTTTGAACGGACCTAGCCACAAGTTATCAAATTTCCTATGTTTACCTTTATCTTCATTTCTGGAATACCATTTTAGTACCCAGTCTCTTGGCTTGAAATCTTCTACCTTGGTATGTCTATCGAAATATTCTTTGATCTTGTCTTGACGAAGCTGGGCGTTATTGAAATCCTTTTCTCTAGTTTGTTGTACGTTGATGAGCTCATCATCTCTCCTACAACTGGAATCTATTTTTTCTTCTTGCTCCTATAGAAACTTCATCACAGACAATCCCAATGTAGTAGGAAAAATGGCCTCTGTACCATAAACAATATAGAAATTAGATGTGGCAATAACTCCTTTTGGGGATATCCTGTCAGCCCACAACGCATGGATGAGTTTTTTGTGCCACGCCTTTTTGTTCTCTTACAACAATTTTTTGATGATTCTAACCAAGCTTTTGTTCGAAGACTCAGCAAATCCATTCCCCTGAGGATAATATGATATGGAATGACCAAGAGTAATGTTGTAATCATTGCATAATTTTTCCAATTTTTTACACTTAATGGCCGCTGCATTGTCTGTTATAATTTTGACCAGGACTCCAAATCTAAACAAGATATTGTCTTCTAGGAACTGAATGATAACATCATCTATAGCCTGTCAAGAGGGAACAACCTTGATCCACTTAGTAAAATAATCTGTTGCAGTCAAGATCCACCTGTGTTGAGTCGAGGATTGTGGATGTATCTCTCCTATGAAATCTAGGCCCCATTGTCTAAACGGAGCTTCTACTAAAATGAGTTTTAGCGGCAGAGAATGTAATTTTCCTTTTCCATCAAATATTTGACTTTCATGGCATTTTTAAACTTCTTTATAAACGTCGGGAAAAATGCTAGGCCAATAAAAGCCAGCTCTCAAAATTTTGTGCACAATTGTCTTCCAATAATGATGACCTCCGCATTCACCTTTGTGGAACTCTTTGATGGTTCTCTTTGCTTCATCTTCCATCAAACAACTCAACAAAATTCCCCCTAGATATTTCCAATACAACAATTCATTTACTATACAAAATTTTGTTGCCTTGAGTTTCAAAAATCTAGCCTTCCTTTTACTATAATCAGGAGGAGCCTACAGATTTTTCAACACAAAAATGATATCTACATACCATGCAGAGTCGTGAAATTTCTGAGATATTTGTGGAGTCACCCTTTCTTCCTATACTGCAAGGTCTGATAAATCTGCAATGAAGTTTATTCCCAAGAGTTCGTAGTTTGTTTGTCCCATCATTCTAGCAAGTCCCTGTCCTTTGATCAACTTCATGGGCTTGATTTCAAGATAGTATTCTAACAGTACTGCAATCCATTTTCCCCTCTTCCCTTCAGGGTTGGGTTGTGTTAAGATGTCCTTCACTGAGCTTCTGGGAACATAAGTTGTGGTATGTGAATGTAGGATATAAACCCTGAATTTTTTCAATGCTTTGACCAAAGCATACACTTGCCTCTCCATGATATCATATTTTAAAGGAGCATCTCTCAATCTTTTACTATAGTATGTTATGGGTTTCTCGAAACTTTGACCGTCTTTCTAGAGTAATACACCTGCAATTGTGTGTTTTGATGCGAAAGAGAACAATATGAAATCTTACTCAAAATTTGGGTTGACCAATACAGGATCCTTTGTTAATGCCACCTTTATGTATTCAAAGGACTTTCTTGCTTCAAGAACCCATTTTATTTCATTTCCCTTTTTTAGCATGTTGGTGATGTGTTTTATGATTTCGTCCAAATTCAAGATAAACCTTCTCAGAAAGTTTACTTTCCCCAGGAAAGATTGTACCTCCTTTTTGCTTCTGGGTATGTCAATTTTCAATATCCCTTAAACCGTTGTGGGGTCCACCTTTATCCCATATTTAGAAATAATGTTTCCTAAGAGCTTCCCTTCTTCCATGGAAAAATTTGACTTTTTTGGATTTAGTGATATGCCAAATTTTCTACATTTTTCAAATGCCCTTCTGAGATGCTTGAGGTGTTCTTCATTTGATGCAGAATACATGGTAATGCCATCAAGGTAGATAAAAATAAATTTATCTTTTTCCTCAATGAAGGCTATATCCATAGCTCTTTGAAATGTCTCCCTCACATTCATAATCATAAAAGAAATTTTTTCATACATAAACGTTCCCCATGGTGTAGTCAATGCAGTATTTTCTTGGTCATCAAGGTGTACCATAATCTGATTATATCCAGATAAATCATCTAGCATTGACATCCTTTGAGAGCCTACTACCTTCTGTAGAATGTAATCCATCTGAGGCAATGGATAGTTTTCCTTTAGAGACACCTTATTTAGATTCCTGAAGTCTACACATAGTCTAATTTCTCCACTCTTTTTCCAAACTGGTACCATATTCGCCACCCATTTGGAAAACCTTAGGGACACTATGATTTTTTCTTCAAACAATTTCTTTACTTCCTTTTCTATCAATGGTAACAACAGAGGGTTTTTTCTTCTTAATTTCTGTTTGAATGGCTTGTGATCTTCTTTAATTGGGATAGCATGCTAGATTATATTGGTATCATAGAATTTTATATCATCATAGCTCCAAGCAAAAACGTTGGGGAATTCTTTCATTAATTTGACATGCCTTTCTTTGAATTCAAGGTTAAGCTTCTTAGATAGCTTCATTATCTTTGGACCCCTTGGAGTCTCGATATTGCAATCTTCCACGTCCCCTTCATCTACTGTGATCTTCGAACTTCTGGCTACATCAGTGTTATCAAAAAAAAATTCTAATGGCACCAGACCCTTGGGGATGATATTACTCTTCAGATGAACGATATCTCTCCCAACGATCTGATTGTCGAAATATCCTTTTTTCATGAAAGCGGTTGCATCCACCTCATCATCGCAATATTCATTGTCAATGTTCAAATTATCGAACTCGTTTCCATTTTGAGGAAGCTTTCAATCTGTTGGTCATTTTCGAAGACTTGTCAGTGCTTCATATTGTCCGGTACTATAGGCCTATATTTTACCTCCACCTTGTATCTTTTCTCAGGGAAGATTGGGACTCTAATAACTGTTGCAAAAGTGGCCAGAGAATCAACAACCTGATTCTTCTCTCCTGGAATTATCGATAGATTGCATTCTTCAAATTTCTCAAGGAGTTCCAACACCATATTCCTATAAGCTCTCAGTCTGGGTTGTTTTTCTTGGTAGATGCCTTTGATTTTATTTGTAATTAGCTTAGAATATCCATGTACAACAATTATTTTGGCACGTAGCTCTTCTAAAACTTTCAATCCCAATATCAACGCTTCATATTTGGCCATGTTGTTAGTGCATTCAAAAACAAGTTTGTAGGAATATAATTTTGTGTCTCCTTTGTGGTGGTTGATCCATACGCTAGTTCCATCTCCTTATCTACAAGAAGCTCCATAGAAATTCATCTTCCATAACTGGTCCTCTACATCATCTTTCATCTTTGAAAGTTCCTCCATTTTCTCCTTGAGCTCATCCTTGTCAGCTAAAATGACTTATGTTTCTTCTTCTTCGAAGAATAGGGAAGATCCTAATTCAATCTCCATTGAATATATAGGATGATTTCTAGGCTGTGATTTATTGTTGACCATATATTTAAGAAAAACCTCCCTGTACAATCTTCTGTCCTGACCAAAGACAGGAATAGTATCGTAATACATGTCCATCTGGAGAGTTCCTTTTAATTTTACAGCCCATGATTTGGACAACAACATACCAAATTTTGGAGGGATATCGACGACCACTACGTCCATCACCATATTCTTTGCTGGAATTTGTGCAAAAGAAAGGACCATGTCTTTGATCATGCCAAGGAATTTTTCATTTCTTGAATCGAAGGAGAACAAATCTTTGTAAGGTCTTGTGGCCTGGAGACCTAATTGGTACATGACTACTTTTGGAATCAGGTTGTGTGATGCTCCAGAATCCAGCATAGCATTGTGTAGAATCATCTCATGGATTTTCAAGCTGAAATAAAAAGGAGGGACTTATTCATTTTCACCGCTTTCATCTACTCTTGGCCCAAATAGGATAGTTGGGTGATCATATTGTATGTTTAGGGTATCATATTTTTGTCCCATTTTAAGCATCTTGATGATCTGATTTGTATATTCGTTGTTCCTAATCAATTCATTAAATGGTACCAAACTTTTTATATTAGCCATCTCACTTTCGAAATCAAAAGATGATGGTGTCTTTTCTACTTCTTTGGTGAGCATTTCTCTTCTTGTCAATATTTTCTTCTGAGGTTCTTCTTTTTGTTTCCCCTTTTCCGCAATATCCTTCACAACAGAATCTTTCACAGTGGATTCCTTTGCAACTAAATCTTTTGCAGCAAAAACTTTTTTGGTCTGACTAGAAGAAGGTACATTGTTTTGAGTTTCTTTGGAAGGGTTTCCTTTTGGAAGCTTTCCCTTTAGAGGTTTTGGGGGTACTTTGTGATTTCGTAGGTTATATTGCCTTTGGAATTGCATGATGGAATTTTGTAGTCTAGTATCATAATCTTCTTTTTCTACTGATACCCTTTCCTCTTCATCTTGCAAAAAGATGTCATTTGCGTCCATGAACTAGTCATGCTCTTCTTTGGTCAAAAATACCTCTATCTCTTTAAAATCACAACAATTCATTTTATCCTCGGAATATCCATCATAACCTTTATTTACATAATTATTTTGAAATGGAGGCCTGATTTGTTGTTCCACATGATTCCCTTGGTTTCCCTGATTCGCCTGGTTTCCCAGATTCCCTAGATCTCCTTGATTTCCTTGATTTCCCTAATTTAGTTTCCTAATATTTGGAATAGTTGGTCTTCTCATATTTATGGGTGGATCATCAGCCTATTCTCTGGGGTTAGGCCTATTTCCTAGGGCCATCCTTTCCATCATCTGCTCCATGTTTCTCATCATCACTTCAAACCTTTCCTCTAAAGTTTGAGATGTTGAAGGACATGTTTTGTCTTGAGCTATGTTAGTGTCTCTGTTAGCATTTGTTTTCATCTTCCATGAATCCATCAGGTTCACTTCTACCTCTATAGCATCAGTTGTCATATCGTCCAATGTGGTAGATCTTTGTTCTCTTAATAATAAAGCAAAGTCACTTTCAAAAGAATCGACATATTTGAGTTGAGGTGCCTTGGGGTGGGTTTAATTCATCAAGAATAGCATTATACACCTTCATGAATCTGGCTGAAAACTCTTCTACTGTCTCATCAAGTGATCTCTTCATATTGTTATACTAGGTCAACAACTTAAGGGGATTTTTCTTATCCCCCCATTTTGAAAGGAATCTTGTCTCAAAGGCTTTGAAATCTGTGATACTACTTGATGGAAGGGATCTGAACCACTTCCTCACATCTATCACAATTCTTTGTTTAAATAGCCTCATCTTCACATATTCATAGTCTACTTCTTCCAAGTCTATGAAATCATTAAACCGGTCTAGATGTTTTTGGGATGATATGTTACCTCCGACATCATATAGTTTAATACTTAGATTGTAGTCTTGAGGCAGGTCATGTAGTTGAGTAGTTAGTATGAGGGGAGCAAATCTTGCTGCCATAGCTGTTGTGAGGGGTCAGAGTGGATGTTGGTTCTAAGCAGGGGTCACTACAGGCTTGATAGAGGCAGCTAAAACTAGGTCTTGGAACTTCTTTTCATCAAAGATAGTCTCATTTAGACAAGATTCAGACTTAGTTATGAATAGGGATTGTTCTAATTTCACGTCAAATACAAGGTCTTCAATGTTAGTCAATTAGTCCCTAGCCAATGACAGATACCGGTTTGGGTGCAACACCTCCATCTCCTTCTCTACAGGAAACTCCATCGAAATTCATCTTCCATAACTGGTCCTCTGCATCACCTTGCTTCTCTGAAAGTTCTTCCATTTTTTCCTTAAGATCATCCTTGTCAGCCAAAATAACTTATGTTTCTTCTTCTTCATAGCACAGGTCATTGAAGAAGATGGAAGATCCTAATTCAGTCTCCACTCAATATATAGAATGATTGATAGGCTGTGATTTATTGCTGACCATATATTTAAGAAAAACCTCCCTATACAGTATTTTTCCCTGACCAAAGACATGAATAGTAGCATAATACATGTCCATCTAGAGAGTTCCTTTTAATTTTGTATCCCGTGATCTAGACAACAACATACCAAATTTTGGAGGGATATCGACAACCACTACGTCTACCACCATATTATTTGCTGGAATTTGTGCCAAAGAAAGGACCAGGTCTTTGGACATGCCAAGGAATTTTTCCTTTCTTGAATCAAAGGAGAAAAGATCTTTGTAAGGTCTTGTGGCCTCGAGACCTAATTGGTCCATGACTACTTTTGGCATCAGGTTATGTGATGCTCCAGAATCCAGCATAACATTATGCAGAATTATGTCATGGATTTTCAAGATGACATAAAAAGAAGGGACTTCTTCATTTTCACCGCTTTCTTCTACTCTTGGCCCAAATAGGATAGTTGGGTGATCATCTTGTATGTTTAGGGTATCAGATGTCTGTCCCATTTAAACTTATTTTCTACTTCTTTGGTGACCATTTCTCTTCTTGTGAATATTTTCTTCTGAGGTTCTTCTTTTTGTTTCCCCTTTTCCACAGTATCCTTCACAATAGAATCTTTCACAATGGATTCCTTTGCAACTAAATCTTTTGTAGAAAAATCCTTTTTGGTCTGACTAGAAGAAGGTACATTGTTTTGAGCTTCTTTGGAAGGTTTCCCTTTGTAGGGTTTGGGGGTACTTTTTTTTCCGGAGGTTATATTGCCTTTGGAATTGCATGATGGTGTTTTGTAGTCCAGTCTCATAATCTTCTTTTTCTACTGATACCCTTTCCTGTTCATCTTGAAAAAAGATCTCATTTGCATCCATGAAATGGTCATGCTCTTCTTTGGTTAAAACTACCTCTGTCTCTTTAACATCACAATAATTCATGTTATCCTTGAAATATCCATCATAACCTTCATTTACATAATTATTTTAGAAGGGAGGCCTGATTTGTTGTTCCGCTTGGTTCCCTTTGTTTCCCTGATTCACCTGGTTTCCCAGATTCGCTGCATCTGCTTGATTTTCCTAATTTCCATGATTTCTTTGCCTAATATGTGGAATGGTTGGTCTTCTCAGATTTCTAGGTGGACCGTCAACCTGTTCTCTAGGGTTAGGCCTATTTCCTAGGGCCATCCTTTCCATCATTTGCTCCATGTTTCTCATCATCACTTCGAACCTTTCCTCTGAAGTTTGAGATGTTGAAGGACGTGATTTTTCTTGAGCTCTATTAGTGTCTCTTCTAGCATTGGTTTTCATCTTCCCTAAAGCCATCAGGTTCACTTCTACCTCTATAGCATCAGTCGTCATATCATCCAGTGTGGTAGATCTTCATTTTCTTAATAATAAAGCAAAGTCACTTTCAAAAGAATCAACATATTTGTGTTGAGCTGCCTTTGTGGGGGGGGGGGGGGGGGGGGTTGAATTCATCAAGAATAGAATTATACACCTTCATGAATCTCGTTGAAAACTCTTCTACCATGTCATTAGATGATCTCCTCATATTGTTATACTGGGTCAACAACTGAAGGGGATTTTTATTATCCCCCCATTTTGAAAGGAAGCTTGTCTCAAAGGCTTCGAAATCTATGATACTTATTTCTAGAAGGGCTCTGAACCATTTCCTCAAATCTCCTGCAAGGCTTTGTGTAAATAGAATCATCTTCACATCTTCATAGTCTACTTCTTCCAAGTCTATGAAATCAGTAAACCAATATAGATGTTTTTGGGCTAATATGTTACCTTTGACATCATATAGTTTAATACTTAGATTGTAGTTTTGAGGCAGGTCATGTAGTTGAGAAGGTAGTATGAGGGGAGAAAATATTTTTTCCATAGCTGTTGTGAGGGGTCATAGTGGATGTTGGTTCTAAGCAGGGGTCACTACAGGCTTTAGAGATGCAGCTAAAACCAGGTCTAGGAACCTCTTTTCATCAAAGATAGTCTCGTTTAGACAAGATTCAGACTTAGTTCTGAATAGGGATTGTTTGAATTTCACATTGAATACAAGGTCTTCGATGCTAGTCAATTAGTCCCTAGGAAAGGACAAATATTGGTCTGGGCGCAAAATTGGGGTCACAGACCTTTGTTTTCTTCTACCTACAATCTTCTTAGGGTTAGACATAGAGATTATATCTTTTGGGTTTGGATTTCTCCTGGTGTGGATTTTCTTAGGAGCCAGGATTTCTATCTCACAAGGTGTGGTGCAACTAGTCACTGAATAACAGAGTCTCCATCATAAAAATAATCTCAGCCAACAAGGTATTTGATCCACTTTCACCCTCAGGAATCAAACTAAAGATTTAAGTCGTTTTCCCAGAGAAGATTTTTCAATTTTGTCCCCGACAACGGCGCCAGAATGTTAGTACTCTGTAAATTTTGTCTGGCTGAATAGACAAACGAAAGAGGTAGTTGTTTCAACCAGCTTTAGAGTTGAGGTACTAGCCTTCTCAACTTAGAGAGGGATCTCTCGTGTCACTTGATATTTCTTTGGAAATAGTGGCTATATTTTGTTTGTTTTGGGGTTTTTTAAATAAAGTTGTTGGCAAGGAAGGGGAGGAACACACAGGGCTATGGAGTCAAAATTCTGAAATTGAATGAAAATGATGCATCGACTGATAGAACTCTATGGAGGACAAAGGCTAAATGAGGCGGTCGATCTGAGTTATTCTTAAATTTAAATAGAGTGTAGGGAGATAAGGAAAACAAATAAATGCATCAGAGCATTACTGAAACGAATTTTGAATAAGTTAAGAAGACAATCACACTGTTTAAATTGCTTAAGCCAAGAGCATCACAAGATGAATTCTGGTCTTTTAACTCTCCAATTTAAATGAAATAAAATGTAAATGAAGTAAGATCATAGGAAATAAATACAATGGAAGGAAAAAAATCTCATATCACCATCCATTAGAATCTTTTCATAGAGACTTCAAAATATTCTGCATTTATATTCAATTCAGATTCAGAAAATTTACAAACAGAATTTGATAGAACCAAAAGGTTCTCTTTCACTTCTTCCAACATTAATTCATTCAAGCAACCCAGTACTTATACAATTTGATCAAAATGATTGAAACTGAATCGTTTCATCTTCCAAAACAATTTCAAATGACAGTTTCGATATACGAAACAATTTACAATAATTGACAAAAACATCTTTAGAATTCTGGACGATTCCTCTAACTGTTCGATTTATTTCTCGCCATCTGTCTCGCTCTGGTATTCTGTCAGATCTTAACATTTGATGACACTTGGGTATCACTGATTGGCTCCAGTGATATTGTACTTTGTATTACCCAGCCGTATGATTTCCATCCATTGTGAATCAGAAGGGATGCCACAATCCATCATCTCTTTAATCAAAATCTCCAAATCAATGCACGTGGCATAGGACATAGTCAGGGATGATTTTAAGGATGGAAATTTATATTGAAATGTAGAAACCTTGGCTAATATTACTAGTCCTTAATATGAAAAATGTGAAATGTTTGGTGATAGTTTTGTAAAAATATTGAAATTTCTAAGGATTTTATATAGTTTCTATAAAATTTGAACGATTTTTAAGGTAAAATAATTTTATTCTATGGAATTTGGACGAATATGTTTTAGAAAAATTGGAAACCCACAAATCGTTTTTGGGAAAACCATGGAAAATTATCCCATTTGCGAAATTTATCCCCTAAAATCATCGATGGACATAGTAGGCATACTGACTTTCACTGTTTTGAATTTATTCAAAATTTCAAAATCAGTGACCAAATATTCTACCAAACTTGGGCCTTTCATACTTTCTTCTATAGCTTCAAATTTAGAATGGTCCATTCTGCATTGCATGAGTATGGTATTGTAATCTTTCTGATTGTGCAATAAACCTCTTCTATTCCAAAATGATGGGAGGCCTTTGATGAAAAACTATTCAAATGCATATTTAAACTCTTGTATGTTGTGCTCCATCTACAAAGATTTTTTTTGGACCGATCTGAGCAGGTTATGTTTTGCGATGATTTTCCTAGTTGAAATGATCGATGCATTCTTGTCTTTTACCCTGATAGTTTGAAGTTCGGCATTCAACACATAATTTAGCAAGTCAATAGCATTTTGGGCCCATTCTGAGGGTTTCTTGTCTAATACTTCATTAACAACAGCACACCTGCTCCGAGCTATAGAAGCCACACTGTCTTTGTCATTTATAAAATTTAGATAAACCATGAATTTAGCAGCTTCTGCAAAAATAACATCCCATATGACATGTTTGTCTCCCTGCAACAATGTTTTTCCCTTTAACCCAGTTTTCAGCTTGCTCACACTCTCTTGCAAATCTTGACTATCTTTGTGAAGTTGAGCCATCTTCTCATATTTCACTTTCATCTCTTGCTTCAACTTTCCTATAACATCGTTGAGACATTTGTTCTCCCCCATTTTGATGCTTACCTTGGACATAGCTTGGACCAACCCTTCAACGTCAGATCTAGCCTCGGTAGTAGTAGGTACAATGACAACCACATCTGATGTTGTTTCCTATGCTTGTGACCAATTTTATTTCTTTTTTTCCAAGTGTAGCACTTTAGCTTTGTAATTGAGTTCCTCTTGCCTGAATGTATCTTTCTCTTGTTATAAGGCAGGCATTTCGGTTGTTTGTGGATGGTCTGTAGGTGACATCGTCAGCCTTTTCTTTAAGCTTATGATCATCTTATCCTTTTCATCCAGAGAATCTTTCACCCCTTGAAGACCTTCAAATTCTAGCCTTCTGACCTATGTCATCCAGGATTTGTTGGATGTCTTTTCCTGTTTCAATTGTCCATCTAGTTTGAGTGAGTGTGTAGTCAATCTTGCGACCCTCAGACCCAAACTTAGATAATCAGAATACATCATATCGCTGACATTTCTGTGATAATTCACTTTGTCTAGGGAACTAATATTTTCATAGTGCATTTTTATCTCAGATACCTTATCATCATCAACCAATACTATGTTAAATGTTTTCTTTTCCACATCTCTCACTGAGAGAAAGGAGGCTTTAAACTGGGAAGTATTTTCCACTTCAGGAAAAAGGTCTCTTATTTCACTGTTGACCATACTTCCCTTCACAGCGTATTGGTTCATTAAATATTCCTTGGACTAATAAATTTCTCGAGGTGTCTGGCCAAATATGTGTTTCCTGCTACTAAAAACCTGTGTGTTGCTTTCAGTCCATGTCATATTTTTTGTACCTACTTCTTTGTCCTTGGTTTCACCTTCCACCATCTCCATGCATGTTTTTTCTTTGGGCTCTTCTCCTTCTAGATCGACCACTTGAGAGGGTGATGTGATTTTCATCTTCTTGAGAGTGTCTTGTTGGCTTCTAGCACTTAGGGCTTCTGAACTATTCCTCTTCTTCTAGACGCTCAATTTAGGAGCTTTGACAATCAATCTAGGAGAAGTTTTATGTGATGGGCTCTGCTGGGAATCTAGTTTCGTTTGTTTTGTTAGATCAAGCTGCATAGTGACCTCCATATCTACACAAGTTTCTAGGTTGTCCAACTCATCGAATCCTTCAACATGCTTGTGTTCATAGGGACCTTTTTTGCTTGCCAATATCCTCTTTGAAATGATCTGGTGCAAATCGTGTTTTCTTCCTTGCAACTGCGTGAACCCAAATTCATTGAGTTTGGATTGAATCTGACGCAAACAAGACTTGTTCTTCACCACAAAGGGACCTACTATGAAAGTAAATTTTATATTAGAAGCCTTGTGTGCTTTCAAAAAGTGCTCATTTTCTGAGATGATCCTCTGTCTTATGAACTCCAAAGAAAATATTATGGGGGTTAGAAAAACTGGTAAAAGATGAGGTCCTTCCTGGTAGCCATATACCCAAATCACTATGGACTATATGAACAACATCTAGTCACCTATCCTTCTCTCTGGATTCGGTTGTAAACAACTTTTCATTTCTTCCAGGACCCTTGGCAAGTCTGAACCGAAGATAAGACTGTACACCCTGGAAAAAATCTTATTTATGAAGATAAGCATAGTGATCCTTTTACATTCAGTTCAAATGAATACAGTCTCAGGAAATACAGTTTTGTTAGATTCCAGGAACATCCTCAACAAATGGGTGTTATACCACAAATGTCTTAATGAATTGAAATTCATCAACTGATGATGTATATTGTCAACAATGAATTGGTCAAAACTGACATTGACTGACTGACTAGTCTCTGACATAAAGAAAGAAAAGAGAAAACCTAACATGACTTCTACCACAAACTTGCCATTGTCTAATCCCAAAATTTGACTTAATAGGGAACAAGCCCACTGGACTTCGATGATTATGACACTTACGCTGGCAGGAAATGAGAGACTCTCTGAATGGTACTCGGGCTTGACAATGGTTTGTATAAATTGGGTTTTTACTTCTAGTGGGAATTCTCTATAAATTGTGATCATTTTATGTTCCTCAAAGGGCTCTGACATCGTGGATGAAGACTCGGGTATATTGAGGGTGTTCCAGAGTGATGTACCATCTATTTCACATAGAAATTCAGACCCTAATTTATTCAGGATAACTCTTTCTTCTTAAGAATATTGTTCTGCACACCAACTTACAAATTCAGGAAAAGGAATGATTACTTCTACAATGTAACATGTGATGGAGGATTGAGCCACTTCGAGGAAAGGTAGGTGGGTTCCAACATTGTCCAAAAAATTTGATTTGGACACAGAAATGGGCGATATTTTTATCTCTCTGTCGAAAATGTCAAAGTCTCTATCAATTAGGGATTCTTCTTTGGAAGAGATGTCTAGGTCATTTACGGATAAGACAATAGGATTAGCGGCCATGGTGAAAATACCTAGTGAGCAGTGGAAGAAGTGCAACCTGGTTCAACCTCTGAGCTTGAGTTTCAAATGGATGCTCTGTGCCAAATTTTCAAACGTTCGAATGATCCAAATTATGAAAAAATATTGTTGGGGGGTCTTCCTTTTATAGGTATTCATTCGCATCGGGGGTTGGAGAAAACGGTTTTAGGATAACCGATTTTCGCCCCGATGTCCCTTTGAGGATGCCACACGTCCATGATTTAAACCACGATGGTTTTTCCTGGCCCTCCCTCGATTTGTTAATCTTCATGCTACTTCAATCACTGATATGGTCCCTAGTCGTTGATCCAGACTGCTTTAAGATCTGCAACCTGCATATACCTGACGACCGTGGAATCGGGGGTTGGAGAAAGTGGTTTAAGTCAAACTATTTTTTTCCTTGATGTCCCTCTAAGGGAGCCGTTCATCCACTGATAAATCCATGATAGTTTTCCCCAACCCGCCCTCGATTTCTTAATTGTCGCTCTATTTCGATCTTCGATATGCACCTTAGCCGTTGATCCAAGCCACCTTCAAGATTAACAGTTCGTTGAGGCTCACCCTTTATGATTTCTCCATATTTGTCCCCTCGCCGTTAGATATAGATCATTCCTCTAAAATATAATACCTCCTTAGCGACATAACCCTTCGCTAAAATTCCAACCCTTGGATGTCATTTAAAAATTATATGGTGATAACAACTACTTCCATCTCTTTTTCTTCACATCTCTCTATGTCCTCAGCTCCTTGAGAACATTGCTCAATAAATAAAAACTTATGCAAACAACATTTCATATCCTTAAGTTGTTGGATTACTGAGAGGGGGGGGGGGGGTGAATCAGTAATAGAGCAATTTAGTCCCTTTTAACCATATAATCCAAGTGCTATATCAATGAATCATTATTATCCAATAACTATAGAGTAAATAAGCAATGAACAAATGAACAATCATACACATACATAGTACACCAGTGTTTTACGTGGAAACCCAAATCGAGAGAAAACCACATAATTCTTTTTCTTATATGTCTTGAAGAATTACATTCATTGGAGGCACAAACTTTCTTTGTTTTCCAGCTACAACTGGAAGGAGGCTCCAACCTCCTAGTTTCTTAGGCTACAACCTGAGGGAAGCTCAAACTCCCCAAATCTCTGGCTACAACTAGAAGGAGGCTACAACCCCCAATGTTCTCCAGCTACAACTGGAAGGTGGCTACAACCACCTGTCCTTGCCCCATCCTGCCACCCTAAAGTAGAAGTAGAATGATGGAACCATTGTCACACTATCACTGTGAGATATACCGCTGTAAACCTGTACCAATAAATCTGAACCACACATCAACCATGCATCAACCTGTAATCAACCTATACCATAAACAAGTGCATCAACCATGCACTAACCTGTAATCAACCTATACCATAAACAAGTGCATCAACCATTCACCAACCTGTAATCAACCTGTACCATAAACAAGTGCATCAACCATGCACTAACCTGTAATCAACCTGTACCATAAACAAGTGCATCAA
>JZKD02S2039467.1:214347-239599 GCA_000966675.3 Picea glauca | reverse complement strand
TTTGATTACTTTGACCTTTTGGGGCTTCTAGATGACATATGAGGGTCCTCCAACTTCGTAAGGCCATAAGTCTCAAACCGTGAGGAGTTATGTGACGTTATACATACCACTAAAATGGCATGACATGTACTATCCATATAGAATACTATTATCTGAAAATATATCATAACTCATACTATTACTCATCAAACAAACTTGGGTCCATTACCCAAACCTGGGGTCTCCAACTTCTCATGGCCATAACTCTCTAACCGTGAGAAATTATGTGAAATTCCACATACCACCGGAAATGACATGACAAGAAATATCCATCTAGGATATTTTCCCTGACAAATTCACTTTCCTTCATTTCATTATTCCACAATTAAGCATGGGTTCTCTTACTCCACAAAGCGTCTTCCCGTGAGGGCTTTCACCATAAGGGGACCACTTTAGAGTTCATACATATTTACTTCTTATCAACCATGACAAAACAATAATGATTCATATTTACATCAAACACTATTGGTTCCATTACCCAAACCTTTGTGCTATGGGTCTTTGTTCAAGGGTTGACATCAATGACAACCAACCTTAATCAACATAAGTTGCATGCTCAGTCTACATGATTGCTCAATCAAATTATGTTCTTGTAGTTTATTAAAATGATAGATTTTTTGTAAAAAATTTATACTTTTTTGTAGTGGTTTCTCCTTGATCATGAACCAATGATCTTCAACACCATCCTCATCCACTTTCATTTATCCTTTAGCAAGCTCCATACTTGCATCGATGTAGCCTTTCATATCCTTTTTTTGTACTTCATCATCTAAAGTATCTCCAAGCCAACTATTTGTCCTCTTTTCATCTTCATCATCTACATATTTTGTACATGCATAGCTCCCTCTTTCATAGCTTTCAAGATACAATGTTTTCCCTTCCTATGACATGATATAATTTGGAATATGTCTTTATCTTATCACTTCATAAGGTATATTTTCATCCCCTTTTTCCCTTATGAAATCATTTGATGGATGCCTATCATCATAACCTCCAAATACTACAATCATACACAAATTATAAGTATTAAAAGAATGAGACTCTTTGGTATCTTTAGATTCCTTTATCATCCTCTCCTTATTCTAGAATGGAATTTCTAATCTCTTCATGAGGTCTAATCTATGAACCTCATCTTCATCTCCAATAATTATTCCCTTCTCTAGTTCACAAAAGTGAACTTTTACTTATGTCACTGACCTATGTCTAAACTTAGTTGCTCTGAGTTTCTCTTCCTCTAGTAAAGAAATCAACTTGTGCCTCAAGATTTGTCTCAACTTCATTGCAAAAAATTAAATTATAGGCCACTTGACCTTCATCTTCACATTCCAACTCCATCTCTGGTCTTCCTCAGTATCCTATAGAAGCTCCATATTATGTTGAGTCTCTTCTTTATCTCAATAAATTCTCTTTCAATATCTTCTTGACTCATCTTTCTTTTTCCAATTGCTTTGGCATCCTCTTTCCTCTAGATGTGGCTTTTCTCTGAACCTTTGACATGTACATCAGTGTTCATCTCTATTTATTCTCTTGTGAACTTCTCCTAGTCCACTATGAGTTACATCAAGCCTATGTATCAAGTCTCCTCTACCTTCCACTCAATACCTCACCAAGATTCCTCCTAAGATTTTTCCTTTTGGTATTACCAGTTCTCTCCACTGGAACATTCTAATAAATCCTATTCTCTTCTTTAGCTTCTGCACCTACTCAAACTCTCTAAGAACTTCTATTTTTCTCCTCACTTCCAATCCTCAATTGAAAGTGTTTACAACATCTCTTTGTTGTAAGGTTCCACTACCAAAAGCTCCTTCACTTGAGATCTTTATTTTCCTCCTTCTTCCTCTGTTATAGCTCTATTGGTTGCCAATGGATGCTACCATTCCTTTTGTTGCTACCTTCTAATTAACAATAAAAATTGTAATTAAAGTTCAAATATAAAACATTTGACCCATACCTTCAATATATGTCCTGAGATCTTGTCTCCTCTACTTCTTTGGTTGGAATGACCTCGACTTGTAGTAATCCACTAAGGAATTATATATCCAATTCCTTTTTCTTCTTGTTTTCACAATATGTACAAGATTCCTTCTGCTAAAAAAATTGTATGTTCTCTATCCCTTACACAGTGTCACTTATCTTCATAATCTTCCTTCTACAATTTCAAATTTCAGACAAAACCTGTTCTCTGATACCAAAAATGATGACCTCTCGACCTTAATTCCCACAAGTGAAAAATTATGTAATTAAATTATGTTGTAGCTACAGTCTCAGGTTGATCTTAAACTCAGTTGTGTGGACCGTGTTATATCCTTGATATTTCTATGACACCCAATGTTGTAACCATGTGCCCAAATCTATTCACTTGATCCTTTATCTCGTCACCTAACCATGCACCATGACCAAGTGTTTAACATTATCGGGGCTTAATTCTTCGTAAATAATCGGACCTTTATCCCTTTCAATTTCCATCATTGATCATCACAGGATGGATGATCCATATCATGCCTCTTCTTATACCAGCTTTGAATCATCACGTCAAACCATCGTGATCGAATGATTTGTATCTCTTCCCACTATGAAATGGATCGGCTTATTAATCAAACGGTTTTGAATTTACTATGATCTAATATAATGGACATATCTAAGTATCAGACTCTTCCTTTCAGAGTATCTCAATACCCACAACTTATAGTACTCCAAATATACAACGTCAAATATTTGCACATTCCTTTTCAGACTATGAAGGGATGAACTACCTTCACCGTTGATCTATTGTAATCAACAGTCCTAATTTAATCTCCCTCATTCCATCGCGTCAGGTCCTTGTCAATAAAATTGTACATGCCTTCCACATGTCCCCTTTATACTCATGGATCAATATGCCACATGTCCACTTTTCATTCGTTATTTCCACATGTCCTAGTATTTTTTAGTTGCCACATGTCTCTTCCGTGTTCATCATTCTATTCAACTCCAAATAGATCTCAGTCATTGATTGATATTTATTTATTGGAGTTCCTCCAAGTTATGGACTCTGATGGTTCTACTATGAGATTCAATAAAATGAAGCTATGTGTCTCTTTTGTAACCATTGATCTATTCAATATTGACTAGATCTTCTTCGTCAGTCTGAGTTATGTTCTAACTCTTTCAAAATTTTGGATGTCCTCTTTAATGTTTCCACGTGGAATCCTTAAGGATCATTGATTTCCTTACTCCCTCGAACAATATATACTATATATTAGAGGGCCTTCTTTGGAGAAATATCTAGTCTCTGACTCCGAAGGCTTAACTACAAAATACTTTGGCGTTATCCCGTCGGACCCGAACGCGGGTAGATATTCTCCATTGTTCTATTCCTTCTCAATCAATCTCAATCGTTGATCAGAATTTGATCACATGACTGATTTCCTTCGTTCGATCTGGCTAGATATCCACTCAATATCTAATCTCATATGTCCAAGTTTATCACATAAGAAATTCTCAGTCTAACGTATTAACAACCACGATTTATCCTTATCTCGATCGGATGACCACTGTTTCTTAGACACCTGTAAGGGTTTTGTTTACTTGTATTCAAAGGAATTCAACCCTCAAATTTTCTATGGATAGGATAAAAATCGATCTCTCCAAACCAAAAATTCACATGACGTGTTCAAATTGATCCATTATCCAATTGGTATCATTGATATCATACAATGAGCAATGAAAAACAACCCATATTATCCCTCTTTGATACAAATATGTGTTCACAACCTGACCTGCAACCTACAACATACCTCTACAACATCGATATGTACTTTGATTACTCACACAAAAATATTAATACATTCAAAGGATATCCAAGTCAACACTGACACAAGGGACCCAAAAATATGAATATTGTATTAATGAATATGTACATGAATTTATACAAGTCCTTCAACCTTCTTATCTAATATACATTAAATTGGCCTATACTTGGTTTGTAGACCACATTTGGCCTCTTACACACTCTCTATCCTTTCTATCATCTGTCTAACTCAGACCCCCTCTCTACCTGTAGGCTTACAATATTTAAAACGAAAGGATTCTGACACCAAAATTTGGCTCAGATCCTAAAATATCTCAACTATCAATCATTAGGATCTTCTATATCCACAAAATCCTCAAGATATCTAAGACTAACTCTAAGATCTCTTTAAATATTATAAACTCTCAATATTTTCTTAAACAAGGAAGATTTGATTACCTATTAATCAATCTTAAACTTAACAATCCCTATCCTATGCAATTCTTCTAGAATTCCAATAAAACATAGGAAAATACAATAATTCAAAGACCCCCTAAGTCTAGTCAAACTAGGTTGTTTTGGAGGAAAAAAATCTCCTACATCATCCATAAAGAATGAACATATTATGTTGGCCCTTACAGTTCCAGGTAGAATACAAGTGAAGAGAATGTATGTCTACCTCCAACCAACGATCGATGAATTTAAGAAATTATGGGAAGGGATACATGTATATTATGTATCAAGACCCATCCCAATGGAGAGGTATTTTATGTTGTGTGTCATATGTGCGTACACCACACACAATTATCTAGGACTAGGATTTTTCTCTAGTAATAATGTTAATTGATTTGTTTATATCTACAATTTTATTTGGCATACTTCATTTGGTGCAACTACATTTTTTACACTAACATGCTATGTATATGATAAAAACACAAGTCTTATAAAAAAAGGGTATCATGGATGTAAATTTTGTGGACCTTGTATAAAGGCTAGGTGGGCCAACCACCTACAAAATATAGTGTACGACTGTTTGAGGGTATTCCTCCCAGAAGACCACCTTTATAGAAGAGTTGCATCTGCTTTCAATGGTAAACTAGAGAGAACTTGGAGGCTTGAAATAATGACACTGGTAGATTGAAATAGGGCATTTGACACAAAGAAGGAGAAGGAAATCATAGAATTGTTTGATAGAAATGGAGAACCTATGTTTAGTGATCCTGAATGTTTTGACACCTATATTGAGAAAATTCCTAGTAGGATGAAAAGGAAATCTGTCATTTATGAGCTTCCATATTGGGAGAATCTTAAGATTGGCCACTTACTAGATCCCAGGCATATATTCAAAAAAAGAATCATCTTCTTTATGGTGGAAGATATCATGGAATAAAAGTGACACACTTGCTATTAAGAGAGATCTTATTGCTTCAAATACTAAAAAGAGACATTGGCCAAAAAATGAAACTAGTGGAGAGGTTGATCCCTCTTGGTCTTTTAAAGAAGGTGATGTCCCATGTATTTTGAAAAAATATGATCTTTTTATGTATTTTAATGCACCTTATTTATATGGGTCAACTCTACAACATTGCTTCATTGTAGACGAGAATTTGTTGGGGTTGAAATTACATAACCATCTTAACCTTTTAAGGGTGTGTATGTTGAATACATGATTCTTGTGTTATACTAAAGTCAGTAAAAATATGTTATGCACTCACAATTTCATGGAAATTAATGATGTGTGTGTCTATTTTGTAGTGTCACTATCCTTTTTTCATGTGTGTTTGTGTGAAACATGACTTCCCCCAAGACCCGTGACATTCCATATCGAAATTATTTTCATTTGTACATCGGATCGCATCAAGGGATATTCATATGGCTAACATTCCATGGTGGCATCGAGAGATAGTTAATATTGTTTGTATGTTTGAGAAGGAACTTCCCATAAGTTTTATGGACTTGCAATTCCATCATCTAATTCACCTAAATTATGAGGTTGAATTAGTGAGTTTGAACATGTTTTATGGACTTGCAATTCCATCGTCTAATTCAACTACATGAAAAAATTGTAGGAGTTTATTTGATAAAGGCCAAAACCGCAGGGCTCTATGGAAGAGGGGTACATAGTATGCTAATCATTTTATTATTTCAATGAGTACATAAAGAAAATTGATGACATGACAAGGGAAATCATTTTGGAAAACCATCAAGATGAGGACAAAAGGGAAGGGAAGTTATTCCAAATGAACAGAAAAAATGTGCTTGATAAAGAGTAAGTCTGTTATATCTTTTCAATTTAGTACAGAGAAATTATTAACATTTAAATTGATGAAATATTGTAACACACCCATGGTGGGGTGTAAAAAATTTGTTCTCCTTAACTAATCAAACTCTCTATCCATGGTTTCTATTTTCTAAATCGGGGCCTATCCCCTTCTTTGGTGACCATTGCATATGACCACGCGTTATGACCAAATGCCAAGGCCACAGGCACCTACTCCGATGCTTCAGAACTCTGGGCTTCGAGAGTTTTTGATTCATCACACGCCAATTCCTCCGAACTTTGAAGTGGCAAAGTTCCAAACTGGCGTGAAGGGATCAACAATCCCTAGTCTCCCTTTAGATCAATGACCCTCAATGACTTCTTTCCTATGAGCTTCGGCGGAATTCAAAGCACCTCCTCAAAAAAACTCAAGAGTACTAATCCTCTTAAGTGCACCATCCAATGCCACGTGTCATCGAGGAGTTCGATGGTCCTGATTCACTCTGGGACTTCGAAACTCAGGAGCTTCAAACATTTCTGTAGCCTTTTTATTCCATAGTCAAGGATCGTGTGCCACACATCCTTCTAGATCAACAGTCCCAGTTTACTTTGGGACTTCGACGTTCAAGAGTTTCTACCTCTCCACACTCACTTTCTCCCGAAGTGCTTTCACCCGAAGTTAACGACCTGTCGACGCATGTCTCCCACGAATCAATGAATACAAATCACTTCGGCTATTTGGGCTTCGGAAGTTTCTAATACTCCAACACCTTTCTCCTTCGAAGTAGCTATCTCCCAAAATGGAAGATCTATTGATACCTTTCCTCATTTGATGGACAACTCAGATGAACTCTGGCTCTTTGTCCCTCGAGAGTTCTTGTTCAACATATCACCCTATTCTCCCAGAGTGATTTCACCCGAAGTCGAAAATCTTCTGACATGTTTCATTTCTCTCAGATTGATGATACAAAAGGCCTCAATTACTTCGTGGATTTCCAAAGGAACACATGACTATCCACCCAACAACTTTTCCTAGGTCTGACGGTCATGATCTGGCTAATACCGATGTTCTTTCCAATTGATGGTTCCCAGTGATTGCGGGGCCCCAACGTGCACACTCTTTATCAAAGAGCTCAAGCTCCGTAATATTAAAATTACTCTCCCAACTTGGTCTAACCATAGTCGTTAATATTCCACCCCAACGAGATCAACGACGTTGGTGAATTGCAGGCCACAAACTAGCACGTCCACTAATTTCACCTTTGCACTCTGCAATGATTCCCCACCATCAATCACTGTTCACAGATCGATAGTTCACAATGATTGTGGGGTCCAACCTCTTCAATTTAGAAAGTGCTCACTCGACTCTAATCTAACCGAAGTCATTGATCTTCCATCCCGATGAGATCAAGGACATTGGTGAATTGTGGGCCGCAAACTAGCGCATCTACTAATTTCACCTTCGCACTCCACAATGATTCCCCACCATCGATATATGTTCACAAATCGATGGTTCATAGTGATTGTAGGGTCCAACCTATGCAATTTGGAAAGTGCTCACTCAACTCTAGTCTAACCAGAGTCATTGATCTTTCAACCTGACAAGATCAACGGTGTTGGTGAATTGTGGGCTACAAAATAGAGCGTCCGCTAATTTCACCTTCGCTCTTCACAATGATTCCCAACCATTGATTTAATCGAGTGGCTAGTGTTTGATTCATTAACTCCAATGGGTATTGGAGTCTATCTGACGACCGAGATGGCTTCTCCTCCCATTAGACAGCTCACATCCATGTCCACTATCAGATTCTTAAGTCATCTACGGTTCTTGTTACTCTGGTAGTTAGAGTAACTTGGCTATCATGGAATTTGACATCTCATACCTTTGAGCTCCTGAGGTTCTAAAACCTTCATGAGATAACTCCTTTAGTGCAGGGTTCCTAGACCCAGGTCAAATGGACCTTCAGATGACTCTTGGGCTATTAACTCTATTCTTTGTCAGGTTTTTGGTTAAGGACTTAGGCACTAGTTCAAAGTCTCTTAGACTATTGGTATAAAGGGAATGCCTCCTTAACTCACTGAACTTTAAGCTCTGAAACTGGGCAAGGTAAACTCGTGAGGTTATCAAAACAGTAGCAGTACCAAGAGGTTTTCTTTGATTCTGGAACTGTTTTGTAATTCCCTGGAGAAACGCCTTTGAGGAATTAAATTGGCGCATATGGTGATATCAAGTAGAATCATAATCTATCAAGGGGAAAAACACATACTCATAACTTAATCCATTATTTCCAATTCAAATCACAAGGCATGAAAACACTTATCAGAACTATAAGGCATGATGCGACTGCTGAGAGGGGTGATCATTTCCACCCAACCATAGGTTCAGTCACTCCTAATGTATTTAACAATGGCCACCCCCAATATATTTATTCTAGCTCAACAAAAGTTAGGGACGAAGGTTACTCTCCTTCTCTCAATACAAAAATAGATAGGAACGAAGGTTACTATCCTTCTCCCAACTCAGTCTCTATTTTCTGGGATCAGAACTCACTCCCATTTTTTTTCTCAGTCCTTCCTTGGACCCGAGATCTTAGGATCTCGTCTCTACACTCTTCTAAGGCCTTCCTCTGCCCACCACACTTCCTTTCTTTCCTTCCTCAGCAAGATTTGGTGTGGCTCAAATTCGCAGTCTGTGGCCAGGTCTGGAAGCCTTACAAATGAGAGGTCTTCCCCATCCCCTCATTAACTCTATAGGAGGTCTTCCCACCTACCAACTTGACTATAATTTATTCCTGGGTCAGAGGTTTGTTCTGATCTTGAGAAATTAATGTTAGGGTCCTAACCCACACATAGGTAGATCAATATATTCAGATGTAATAAAGGTCAATATTAATAAGGCCTTTCAATAAAATAGAATAAAGTGAATGTAAGAAGACCTAATAGAATCATTCTCTTTTAGAAGGGTCTTCTTATAGATGCTTCTCTTGATAGAAATATTTAGTATAAATAAGGGTCGAGGGTATGAAAACTCTATCTTGAATATTATTGTAACAGAGCGTTGCTCAACTAGAGATTTCCCCCTCGAAGAGGCCTGTGAACATTGCTTTCTGAATCAAAGTGCTCTTTCTATTGTTGTTCTTATATCATTTATGTGTTATTGTAGAGATTATGCTGGTTATATTATTGTTATTCTGCCATTTCTATCATTTCATTTATGTTCTGCATACTTTTTATATCTGGTATATTGCAAGTGGTATCAGAGCACTTTCCTTGGCAGCAATTGTGGGAATTTTTTTTTTCAGGGTAGAGATGTATTCTGGCGTATTTAAGCCATAGAGATCTGTCGTTATGTGCATAAACACAATGTTGAGGGATTCATACACACAGGAAATACAAGTGGTTCTTAAGCGCACGTATGTTGGCCACCCTTGTAGCCCCTGTTGGTACCCCTTCGAGTGGTAGTGCATCAAACAACACCTGTGTACGGATCGACCTAGATTTCCTGAAGCCCTCTTTAGATAAACCTATCGGTCATCCGACTGCTATAGTGTTACCGAGAATAGCACTTGAGAAGATACTCTCTAGTACTTGGGTAATCGGGTAGTACGGCTAAGGGTATGGTCTATCCTCCTTAGTTAGTGCCATGATATATTGGGTCGAGTACTACTGTTGGACCCCACACATATATCAGAGAGATATAGCACAGGGAAAACCCTTGTCTGTAGAACCCTTGAATACCTAACCCTTGGGGGACAGAAACATAAACAAATTAAAACAGACAAGATCTATTGTCGTGCAACTATGTTCGGGTTGCCAAGTAAATGCACATTTCTTTATGGTTAAGAATTTGCGGATTTCATCAGTGCAATATTCTTCAGACCAAAGTATAACTCCGCAGGTGTAAAAAAAAATTTAAAAATTTGGAAAATTTTTCACCATTATTTGAGACCTATTCAATTGGATTCATCTCTTCACCCTCATCACATTCTTCCATATCATTTTTCAGCAAAATGTTTGACCCTACCTGCCCCTTTTTAGTTCACCCATCCTCATGGCCCATACCCGTAGCCAAGACCTGGAAGCTCGCTTCAACACCTTGCAATCTGGGTTCCTGGAAACCCAAAAAGAAGTGAAACAACTCAATGCTACTATTGCCTCCATTGATTCATCCATCAATGAAACCATAAATAAAACCATGCAGTCGTCAATGGAGTAATTCAAATAAGAACTAACCACCCAGCTTGAATCTGTCTTTGCATCACTCTGCACCAAACTAAAGATCCCTACAGATGACCATTTCTATGAAGCACCTCCAAATACTGAAGGTGAACATTCCTCCTCTTCCCATACCTTTCCGCCCCATCACTTTCAACGTGACCTATGCCTTCCATGGGTGGATGTGACCAAATTTGATGGCTTAGACCCCACTGGCTGAGTAACCAAAATGGAACATCATTTCTCTTTATATGGCATTATAGATGACTTGGCCAAACTCCGCTATGGTATTCTCCATCTAGATCAAGAACATTGGCAATGGTGGCAATGGAGAAAAACTTTCTGTCAAGGGTATATTGCTTGGACCCAATTTGTGACTGAGCTTTATGAATGCTTTGACATGGACACCAACCATTTGGGTCATTTGAAAAAGCTGAAACAATGAGGAACAATAGAAGAATTCATAGCTACTTCTCAGCACCTGGATTTTCGAACAGAGGGCATGATTGATGCTTTCTTTTGAGAGGGTTTTATCAGTGGCCTCAAGGAGGATATTCAGGCCCATGTACTCATGGCTCGACCCTCAAGTTGGGTGGAGGCTACTAAAAGAGCTAAGGAAGCACAATAGGTTGTATCCTCTAAAATAAGAAAACCCTCCTTGATCCTGTGCCCTAAACCCGTAACTCCCACTACTCCCTCCACCCCATTAAAGATCCAAAAATTGACCAGGGATGAAATGGTTGAATGCCAACTCAAAGGCCTTTATTATAATTATGATGAAAAATATTTCCCGGGCCACAAGTGTAAGGAACAAAAGCTTTTTATGGCCATCTCTGAGGATATTTTGGAAGAGGATGTTGAAACTCCCCTTGTGTCCGAGTCACCTGAAATCACTGACATAACCCCTCCCTCAGACCCTCCCGAAGTCAAACCTGTCATTTCCCTCAATGCTGTCACTGGCTTCTCCGCTCCCCAAAACCCTCAAGTTAATTGGTTACATCAAGCATCAGAAGGTCATCATTCTGGTTGATAGTGGAAGCACTCATAATTTTATTCATCGCCACATTGCCCAAGAAACTCATTGCTACATCCATGCTATCAACAATTTCCAAGTCATGATTGCCAATGGTGGTTCCATGAAATCTGGAGGGCACTATGAAAATGTGCGTCTCCAAATTGGTGACTACCACCTAAAATACCATATGTTTTCTATCAACATGGGTGGTTGTGACAATGTGTTGGGTGCAGACTGGCTAAGAAATTTGGGTCCCATTCTCATGGATTTTAAGGAATTAACCATGCATTTCGACCAGGAAGGCCACCAATATAAATTCCAAGGCATCATTGTTGGTTCACTTAAGGTCATTAGTTCCCATCGCATGGAAAAATTGCTCAAGAAAGGTCATTATGGTGTCATTTCCCAACTCCATGCCATACAAGCAATAGAAACACCCTCGGTGTTGCAAGACCTCCAAGCCCTCCTTTCTAAACATCAAATGGTATTTTCCACTCCCCAAGGACTCCCTCCTTTTCGTGATGTTCATGATCATTCCATTCCCCTTGTACCTGGAATCCTTCCTCCCAATATTCGTCCATATCGCCACCCCTTTTCACAAAAAAATGAAATTGAGAAAATGGTCCAGGAACTCCTTAATGCAGGCGTTATCTGCCCTAGTATGAGCCCTTACTCTTCTCCTATAGTCATGGTCCTGAAAAAAGAAGGTTCTTGGAGAATGTGTCCTGACTTTTGTTCCCTCAACAAACTGACCATTAAAGACAAATTTCCCATTCCTATCACTGATGACCTCCTGGATGAATTGAGTGGCACCCAATTCTTTACTAAACTTGATCTTCGCTCGGGCTATCACCAGATATGTATGAAAGAGGCAGACATTCCCAAGACAACATTTCAAACTCATGAGGACCACTATGAGTTTTTCTCCATGCCCTTTGGCTTGTGTAATGTCCCCTCCACCTTCCAAAGCCTCATGAACCATGTCTTCCATCCCTTTCTCCATCATTTTGTCTTAGTTTTCCTTGATGATATCCTCATCTATAGAAAAACCTGTACAGACCATCTTACTCATGTGGATCAAGTTCTCCATCTACTCTCTCAGCACCAACTTTTCCTGAAATAGTCTAAATGTGCTTTTGGTGCCTCAGAAGTAGAATACTTGGGTCATCTAGTTGGAAAGGATGGCGTCGGGGTGGATCCAAAAAATATTGAAGCTATGCAAGACTCACCATGCCCAAAGACTCTCAAAAGCTTGCATGGATTTCTGGGCTTAATAGGGTATTATCGCAAGTTTGATAAGAACTATGGAAAGATTGCAACACTTCTCACTGCTCTCCTAAAAAAAAACTCTTTCACTTGGACTCCAGTCATTTCTCAATATTTTCAAACCTTGAAGATGGCCATGTGCACCACTCTGATTCTGGCCCTTCCTGATTTCACAAAGACCTTTGTGTTGGAAAGTGATGCATCAGGGAAAGGAATCGGTGCTGTCCTTATGCAAGAGGGTCGAACTTTGGCCTTCACCAGCAAGCAAATGTCTAAAAGGAATATGGGAAAACCCATTTATGGAAAGGAAATGTTGGCTATTCTGCATGCCATTGATCTGTGGCATCCTTATCTCTTGGGGCAATGCTTTCAAATTAAGAATGACCATCAAAGCCTCAAGTACTTTCTAGAACAACGACTTTACTCCCCGGATTAACAAAAATGGGTGACTAATCTATTTGGATATGATTATGAAATCATTTACAAGAAGGGAAAAGATAATGTAGTGGCAGATGCACTGTCCCGAAAATATGAAGAAGAAGGATCCCTTTTTTTTCTTTCCTTCATTGTACCCAATTGGCTCCAAGCTATGCACCAGGAATGGCTACAAGATCCCAAAATTTCACATCTGATCTATCAATTGCAGACCAATGCTCCGGCTCCCCCAGGATACTCTTAGCTCCAAGATGAGCTTCGATACAAAGGTCATTTGTATTTAAGTAAACAATCAAAGATTAAATCCACGGTACTTTCTGAGCTTCATGCTACACCCACAACGAGGCACTCAGGGTTCACCAAAACCTATGACAGGTTCAAACGTTCCTTTTTTTGGGATGGTATGAAACATGACATTCGTAATTTTGTCGCTAAATGTGAGGTGTGTCAATGCAACAAGGGAGAAACAATCAAATCTCTGGGCACACTACAACCGCTTTCGATTCCACCTGCTATTTGGAAGGATATCTCTATGGACTTTATTACCGGCTTACCCAAATCGGGGAATAAATCAATCATAATGGTGGTTGTGGATTATCTTTCCAAGTATGCTCATTTCTGCACTCTTCAACACCCATTTATTGCATCCATGGTAGCTCAAATTTTCATGGACCAAGTCTTCAAGATTCATGGCATTCTGCACTCTATTGTTTCTGATCGTGACCCAACTTTCACAAGAAATTTTTGGCAAGAACTGTTTAAGCTACAGGGCACCCAATTGCATCTCAGCACAACTTATCATCCCCAGACTGATGGCCAAACGAAAGTTGTCAACAAGTGTTTGGAAACATATCTAAGGTGATTTGCCTCTGAGAAGAAACATCAGTGGGCTCAATGGTTACCCCTAGTTGAATGGTGGTACAACACTTCCTACCATATAGCTACACACATGACTCCTTTTGAAGAGGTATATGGATAGAAGCCACCTTCAGTTCTCTCATACTTACCGGGTACCTTGAAGGTCCAAGCGATTGACCAAACACTTACAGTTCGAGAGGATTATTTTTGTACCCTTAAAGAGAACCTGGTCATGGAACAGAATCGCATGAAGCAACAAGCAGATCAAGGTCGCTCTGAACGTCAATTTGCAGAAGGGGATCAGGTGTTTTTGTGAATGCAACCATACAAGCAAACTTCCCTCCAGGTTGAGCATTGTCAGAAGCTAGCACCCAAATTTTATGGTCCTTATACAGTTCTCAAGCGTGTGGGGAAATTCACCTATCAGTTAGCTCTACCCAGTCAGTCGAAGCTACATCCCATTTTTCATGTTTCATGCTTAAAGAAGGTGATTGGAACTAGGTGCAAAATTCAAACCAACCTTCCAGAGTTAGCTGAAAAAGGATCCATTTGGCTATAGCCAAAAGTAGTTTTGGACCAGCATGAGCGTCACCTACATCAGAGAACCATTAAGGAAATTCTAGTCCAGTGGAAAGATATGACTCCAGTAGATTCCACTTTGGAACCAACTACCCTTCTGCAGCAGTTTCTACATCTCAAGCCTTGAGGACAAGGATGTTTTTAAAGGGGGCGGACATGTTAGGGTCCTAACCCGCACATAGGTAGATCAATATATTCAGATGTAATAAAGGTCAATATTAATAAGGCCTTTTAATAAAACAGAATAAAGCGGATGTAAGAAGACCTAATAGAAGATTTCGCTTCTAGAAGGATCTTCCTCTAGATGCTTCTCTTGATAGACATATTTAGTATAAATAAGGGTTGAGGGTATGAAAACCCTAGCTTGAATATTATTGTAATGGAGCGTTGCTCAACTAGAGGTTTCCCCCTCGAAGAGGCATGTGAACATTTCTTTTTGAATCAAAGTGTTATTTATTTTGTTGTTCTTATATCATTTCTGTGTTATTATGGAGATTATGCTGGTTATATTACTGTTATTCTTCCATTTCTAGCATTTCATTTTTGTTCTGCATACTTTCTATATCTGGTATATTGCAATTAAATCCAACAAAGTACTGGTTCGTTGGAGGTTAGTGAAACCATTCCTGGTCCCCTCCACCACCTTTTCATAGCATTCATGGTCTCTTCTTAGCACATCCCCTTTCCAACAGTCATGCAACACATATCTATTTTCTATTAAAATAACAAAATTTACATTCGTCGACCTTTTATACAAAGGTCCATTAAATCAAACATTCACACCTTTGAGTTTTCCATAGTTCCTTTTCCAATATAGTTATAATTACAAACTGGGGGAAACAGGGTGTTAAAATTCTCTCCCCCTTAAAGGAACATCATCCTCAATGTTCTATCTGTCAGCATGGTATGTATATACAGGAGTAAAAAGAATCAGATATGTCTGTCTCATGGAACCCTCCATTTCCTGCATAACCTCATCTGGGACAAAGTGTTTCCATTGCACCTTGACCTGCACAATGGTTCGGTTCCTAAGTGAGATTTCCTTCTTTTATAGTATGAATTGGGGTTCTGGCAGGAATTCTCCCTCTGACTCCACCTGGATCACAGACTAGTCAATTATATGATTAGAATTATGTACATATTTCTTCAATAATGAAACATGAAAAACATTATGTGCCTTTACTGTGGGAAGGAGTGTTATCCTATAGGATACATGTACCATTCTATCTAAGACCTTAAAGGTTCCATAATACCAAGGTGACATCTTGGCACAAGATCTCGTTCTCAGGGAACTCTTCACGGGCGTAACTCTGAGATAGATATGGTCTCATGTCTTGAAATCTCTAGAACTTATCTTTCTATCGACGTAACTTTTTTGTCTATCTTGAGAAATCTTCATATTTTTCTTTATCTGAATCACTTGTTGTTCCATTTATTTCAGCATGTCGGGAACGATGGTAATTTTGTCCACTAGATTACTCCAGCTGATTGGAATTTTGCATTGTCTACCGTAGAGGGCTTCAAAAGGGCTCATCTTCAAAGATTCTCGATAACAGTTGTTGTAGGAAAAATCTACCAATGGTAGGTAGTCTTCCCACTTCTTAGGTTGATGCATTACATGCATCCTTACCATGTATTCTAATATATGATTTACTCTTTCTGTCTATCCATCAGTTTGAGGGTGATAGGCTATGTTGAACAACAATTTAGTCTCAAAACCAACCATTAAGGATTTCCAAAATATTGAAGTAAATTTGGTGTATCTATAAGATAAAATTTCCCTAGGCATGCCATGCAGTCTGAATATCTCTTTCATGATTATGTTGGAAATATCTTCCACCTTGCAAGTTGACTTGACAGGAACAAAGCGAGCAGAATTACTCAATTTTTCCACCACGACCATGATGGCATCATTTTTCTTGGTCGATTTTGGTAATCCGGTGATGAAATCCATGGATATGGTTTCCCATTTCCATTCTGGAATGGGTAGGAGTTGTAAAAAATATTTTGGGTATCAGTGTTCTTCCTTAACTTGTTGGCATTCTAGGAACTTAGCTAGATAGTAAGCTATATATTTCTTCAATCCATGCCAATAGAATTGTTTCCTAGTGGCTGTGATCATTTTTTGATATCCTTGGTGACTAGTATATGGTCTCTTATGTAGTTCATCCATTATGAAACTCTTCAAGTCATCACAGTTTGGAATACACAATTTTCTTATGTAGGTCAACAAGTCTTCATCGAGCATATGGTAGCCTTCATACTTTATCCATGTAGGCTCTTTCCTTAGGTATGAGGTTATGGTCTTGAAGAATGCATCTGTTTCGTGTGAATTCCTGACTCTTTCCCTGACATCTATTTCATAGTGGCTTACCGCTTCCAGGTGAATCTTTTTTATACTTATACTAAGGGTATTGACCACTCTATTTTCCTTTCCTTTGATGTGTTTTATTTCGAAATCAAACTCACTAAGGAGATCCATCCACCTAGCTTGCCTAACATTGATTTTTGGTTGATCAAACAGGTGCCTCAACCCACAATGGTCTGTCATAAGAACAAATATTCTACCCAGGATTTAATGCCTCCACATTTTTAAAGCATGTATTATGGCAGCCAACTCTAGGTCATGGGTCACATAGTTAATTTCATGCTCATTCAATTTCCTGGACGCGTAGAAAATTACATGTCCCTCTTCCATAAGGAATCCTCCAAGTCCTTCCTTGAAGGCATATGTACACATGAGGAAATCATTATCAGGGTCTTAAATCTTTAGCATGGGTGCATGGGTCAGGAGGTATTTCAGTTCCTGAAATCTTTCTTCACATTTTGATGTCCAAGTGAATTTAACCCCCTTTTTCTAAAGGGAAGTGATTTGACAACCAATCTTGGAAAACCATTTTATGAACCTTATATAGTATCCTGTTAATCCCATGAAGGATATGATATCAGATACATCCTTTGGGGTAGGACATTCCATAATAGATCTGATCTTGTCAGGGTCTACTACCACCCCTTCTTTAGAAATAACATGACATAAGTAATGGACTTGCTTCTGGAAACATTCACACTTGCTAAACTTAGCATGGAGTTGATGCTCTCTTAGTACTTGAAGTATGAGTCTAAGATGCCCTTATTCCTCCTCTCTGTTCTTGGAGTAGATTATGATATCATAAATGAAAACCAATACAAATTTGTCCAGAAATTTTTCGAGTACATTATTCATCAAGCACATAAAATTGGCAGGGGAATTGGTTAACCCAAATGGCACCACCACAAATTCATGGTGACCATACATCGTCCTAAAGGTTGTTTTGTGGATGTATTCATCCTTAATTCAGAATTGATGGTATCCAAAGCTTAATTCAATCTTTTAGAAAATGGAATAACCTCCCAATTGGTCAAACAAGTCATCGATTCTTGGTAAGGGGTACTTGTTATTTATGGTTGTCTTATTGAGTTGCCTATAATCTATGCACAGTCGGAGTGTGTCATATTTATTTTTCACAAACAAGATGGGTGCTCCCCATGGAGATACACCGGGTCAAATGTAGCCTTTTTCCATCATCTCCTTTAACTGTAGCTTGAGCTCAACCGGCTCTGGTTTACTCATCCTATAGGGCGTTCTAGATGTTGGCACTGCTCCTGGTGCAAGTTCTATCAAGACGTCAATGTCTCTTATCGGAGGTAGACCTAGTACCTCTTATGGCAACACGTCTTTGTATTATCTTAAAATGGTGTGGTCCTCTAGTTTCGATTTGTCATCCTCGATAGATTCCAACACCTGTATTGCATATAAAGGACACCCCTTTCCGCAATACTTTTTCATTTGAAGTGTTGATATTTGTCTCACTGAGATAGGCTTTTGAATCCCTTGGAGGGTTATCTTTCTCCCTTCTTCATTTACACATTCTAAAGTTTTATGGTAACAATCCAACTTAGTTTTATAAGCATCCAACCAATCCATACCAATCAACAAGTCATAAGATCCTAGGGGGAGTATGTTAAGGGTCGCTCGGGTGGGTAATCCAACCATGGTGAATTGGCAAGATGGAATGACCTCTTCTACTTTTCTTTTGGTCCCAGTGGCTAGTTGTACCAACCATGGATTAACATGTCTAATTGGTTGCAGTTTACACTTACCAACAATCTGAGGGGATGCATAACTCAAATTAGAACCAAGGTCAATTAAAATAGAAACTAGATGGTTGGCGATCATACCTTCCATCTCCACCACTGAAGCTTGGTGGTCGGTTTGATTATTTTCCAAGGCTTCATAAATTCATTTCATGTTCCTATCCACATAATTGGCAGTGGTAGCTTCTTGGATATTGTACACTCTCAAAATATTTTGTTTCCTGTGTGGACAATCCCTCAGCCGATGATACTCTCCATAACCCCAAAATTTAAAGGCTTCTTTGTTTGGGTTATCAGTCTTTCCTAGGACTGCCTCAAAAGGTTTATTTCCACTCTATGAGAGGAAATTTTGTTGATACACACTTCTAGTAGGATGGTTCATCCTAGAACCTTTTCCATAGTACTTAAATCTTAAGGATTTAAACAACTTCTTCTTGAATCTCGAACTACTCTTCTTCTTCCAGTCCTCGTGAGGTCTTGTCTTACTCCCGAACTGTTCATAACAATACCTCGCTTTTCAGATAGTTTCTTCTAAGGTATTTGGTTTTTCAAACTCAATCTTGTCCTGGTAGGTCTGAGGTAACCAACTAATAAATCGCTGCATTTTTACCTTTTCATCCTTTATGTAGGGTACATACCTCAGTAGTTCAAGGAATTTATTGACATATTCATCTATGGTGAGTTTCCCCAGCCTAAGTTCATAGAACTCCTTAGTATTCCCATCCATGTATTTCTCTGACAGATACTGCTTCATAAAGTATTTATTGAATTGTTTCCATGACAAGTCCTTCTCATGGAATCCTTTTACATTCCTAAGGTCTTGCCACCAAATGGAAGCCTTTCCATTCAAGTTGAAGATGGTTATTCAACCCTTCAAGTTTTCAGAGTAGTCATGGACTCTAAAGTACTTCTTTAGACCAAGCAA
Source organism: Picea glauca (assembly GCA_000966675.3). NCBI lineage: Eukaryota > Viridiplantae > Streptophyta > Pinopsida > Pinales > Pinaceae > Picea > Picea glauca. Next base: position 220,104 of record JZKD02S2039467.1, on the reverse strand, counting down.
CCAAGCTTCAACCTCTTCTCCTTTCTTAATATCTCCATTGAAAGAGGGTGGTTTGGCATTCTTGAACTATTAAGGATCACAACTTTTGGAATGCTTTCACTTCTTTCATTTCCCTTGAGAATGTGAGCTATTTTTGCTACTATAATATCCCTTGGAGTTACCAAATTCATTTCCAAAAGACTCTCCCGATGAGTGTCGTCTGGCTCTAGGTTGGGCCTTCTTCGAGGTACTTATCGTAGTGTGGTCACTTATGGGGCCATGTTTTTGGATCTCTGGTGGACTTTGACTTCTCTTCACATGTCGTCGGTCCACATGAATGGCTTTGGGTTCATGTTTCAACTACCTCTGTATTTTGGATAAGATCTCCAACAAGACTGCATTAATTTGTGTTTGTTTTTATTTCCCCTTTATCAATATCTCGTTGTCATCCTTGCAACTCTGTAATTCGACCCTGAGGCTCCTTATAGTTTCATCCATATCCAGAGGGGTTTCCACCACCCTCCTTTTGTCACATTCTTTGTCTCTATTGTGGGAGCCATTTTCCACTTCATAAAACGTCACCATCCTTTAGACTTGAAGTTTTCCCATGATTTACTAATTGATTGAGTGTTGAAAAAACACTTGTTAGCCAACAGTCTATTAGTTTATGGACAATGCATCTATTATTTTATGGACAATACACAGTTTAGATTTCTTTAAATGAACACAAACACAGTGTGTCACTCTTAAAATTATTCTAAATATGGTTTTTAAGTGACTCGTCCATGAGCCCAATATGGCCAAGTGTTGTAACCATGCTCTGATACCAATTTGTAAAACACCCATGGTGGGGCATAAAAATTTTGTTCTCCTTAACTAATCAAATCATCTATCCTTAGTCTCTATTTTCTAAATTGAGGCATAGCCCCTCCTTCTTTGGTGACCATCGCATATGACCATGGGTTATGACTGAACACCACGGCCATAGATGCCTACTCCAACACTTAGAAGCTCCGAGCTTTGGGAGTTTTTGATTCATCACACGCTAATTCCTCTTAACTCTAAAATGGCAAAGTTCCGAACTGGTGTGAAGGGATCAACAGTCCCTACTCTCCCTCAATATCAACAAACCTCAATGACTTTGGGCCTTCGGGCTTCGACGGAATTCGAAGCACCTCCTCGCAAAACCTTTGGAGTATTAATCCTCTAAAGTGCACCATCTGACGTCACATTTCCTCGGGGAGTTCAATGGTCCTGATTCACTCTGGAACATCGACATTCTAGAGCTTCAGGCGTTTCTGCAGCCTTTTTCTCCAAGAGAGTTTTCTTCCGGAGTCAAGGATCGTGCACCACACATCCTTCCAGATCAATGGTCTTTGTTTACTTCAAGACTTCAGCATTTGAGATTTTATACCTCTCCACACTCGCTTTCGCCCAAAGTGATTTCACCTGAAGTTAACGGTCTATCAATGCATGTCTCCCATGAATCAATGACTACAGATCACTTTGGTTATTTGGGCTTCACGAGTTTCAAATACTCCATTTCCTTTCTCCTCTGATGTAGCTACCTCCCCAAATGGAATATCTACTGACACCTATCCTTAGTTGATGTATGAATCAGATAAACTCTAACTCTCCGACCCTCGAGAGTTCTTGTTCAACATATCCCCCTTTTCTCCCAGAGTGATTTCACCTAAAATTGATGATCTTCCGACACATGTCCTTTATCTCAGATTGGTAATACAGAAGGCCTCCATTACTCTGCGGATTTCCAAAGGAACTCACGACTATCCACCCAACAACCTTTCTAGGTATAACAGTCATGATCTAGCCAATATCGATGTGCTCGCCAATCGATAGTTCACAGTGATTGCGGGGCCCGAATGTGCACACTCTTTATCAAAGAGATCAACCTCCACAATATGAAAATTACTCTCCCAACTCAGTGTAACCGGATTCATTGATTTTCTAGCCTGACGAGATCAACAACGTTGGTGAATTGTGGGACGAAAACTAGCACGTCCACTAATTTCACCTTCACACTCTGCAATGATTCCCCACCATCGATATTTGTTCACAGATCGATGGTTCACGGTGATTGCAGGGTCCAACCTCCGCAATCTAGAAAGTTCTCACACGACTCTAGTCTAACCTCAGTCGTTGATATTCCATCTTGATGAGATCAATGGCGTTGGTGAATTGCAGGCTGCAAACTAGTGCATCTGCTAATTTCACCTTCACGCTCCACATTTTTTCCCACCATCGATATTCGTTCATAGATCGACGGTTCACAGTGATTTCAGGGTCCAACCTCCACAATCTGGAAATTTCTCTCCCAACTCTAGTCTAACCAGAGTCGTTGATCTTCCAGCTTGACGATTAATGACGTTGGTGAATTGCAGGCCGCAAACTAGCGTGTCTACTAATTTCACCTTTGTGCTCTGCAATGATTCCCAACCATCGATTTAATTGAGCGGATGGTGTTTGATTTGTTAACTCTAGTGGGTATTGGAGTCTATCTGACAACTGGGGTGGATTCTCCTCCAGTTAGATGACTCGAATCCATCTTTGTTGTCAGATTCTTAAGTCATCTACAGTTCTTGTTACTCCTGTAGTTCGGGTAACTTGACTATCGTGGAATTTGACATCTTATACCTTTGAGCTCATGAGGTTCCAAAACTTTCATGAGCTAATTCATTTAGCACAGGGTTCCTAGACCCAGGTCACATGGAACTTCAGATGACTCTTGGGCTATTAACTCTACTCTTAGTCGGTTTTTTAGTTAAGGACTTAGGCGTGAGTTCAAAGTATCTTAGACTAATGGTATTAAGGGAACTCCTCCCTAACTCGTAGAACTTTAAGCTCTAAAAAAGGGTAAGGTAAACTCGTGAGGTTACCGAAATGGTAGCGGTACCAAGAGGTTTGCTCTAACTCTAGAACTATGTCGAAATTCCCTAGGGAAACGCCTTCGAGGAATTAAACTGGTGCATATCAAAAAATAAAGAAGAAGCATAAGATCTCAAGGGGAAAAATGCATACTCATAACTTGATAATTTCAATAGAGAAAGCATTTATAGACACATAAATACCTGCATGCATTCATTATTTCCAATTCAAATCACACAGCATGAAAACACTTATCAAAACTATAAGGCGTGATTTGATTGTTGAAATGGGTCCTCGTTTCCACCCAACCATAGGCTCAATCACTCCTAATGGATTTACCACTGGCCACACCCGAGATTAGACCATGATTCTTTGAGATTCAATCTCTTTCTTCCATCTCAACAAAAGTTAGGGATGAAGGTTACTCTCCTTCTCCCAATACAGAAATAGATAGGGATGAAGGTTACTCTCCTTCTCCCGGCTCAGTCTCTATTTTCTTGGATCATGAATCACTCCCATTTTTTTTCTCAGTTCTTCCTTGGACCCAAGAGCTTAGGCTCTCATCTTTACACTCTTCGCAGGCCTTCCTCTTCCCACCACACTTCTGTTATTTCCTTCTTCAGCAAGATTTCGTGTGGCTAGAATTCCCAGTCTGTGGTAAGGTCTAGAAGCCTTACATATGGGCGGTCTTCCCCATCCCCTCATTAACTCTTGAGGAGGTATTCCCACCTACCAACCTGACTGTAATTCATTCCTAGGTCAGAGGGTTGTTCTGATCCTGAGCAATTAAATCCAGTAAAGTACTGGTTCAGTGGAGGTTAATGCAACCATTCCTAGTCCCCTCCACCACCTTTTCATATCATTTGTGGTCTCTTCTTAGCACATCCCCTTTCCAGGAGTCATGCAACACATATCCATTTTCTATTAAAATAACAGAATTTACATTCATTGACCTTTTATACATAGGTCCATTAAATCAAACATTCACACCTTTGAGTTTTCCATAGTTCCTTGGCTAACATAGTTATAATTACAAACTCAGGGAAACAGGGTGTTACAAATATATTTCATCCCATGCTATTTTTTTTTTAAGTATTTACTACATCAACAAATTTAGAAATTGATTCCATCAATAAATTCATTATTTAATTTGATAATATATATTTGATCTCATGCTATTCGGTTTGAATTTTTATATACATCAGTGAATTTAGAAATGAATGCCATCAATAAATTTGTTCTTTACAATGCAAAGGAAATGTGACCATGGGTTGCATTGTATGAAGATAAAAGAAGGAAATGGGATAGTGACAAGAAATAATTCAAATGGTTGAATGGTAGAAGCATGCCTTATTTTGATCATTTAAAATAAAATATAACAAAATATTTCCCAACTGTTGGGTGGCTGACCATATACAAGAAGAATATGCGGTGTTTGGTCGTAACCCACTTGAGAAGATCTATATGCACTAGACATAGGGATTGGGTGCAACAACTCTGTAACAACCTCTCTAAGTACCACATTCTATTTATAATATTGCACATTTTAATTTTAACATGTATTATGTTTTTATCAATGCTTCAAGTGTTAGACATATGACATTGTCCTTTGTTCACATTTTTACAGGTGCATTTGTTCCCATCTATGTGGGCATATGGACATCATTTTCTCACTGATTGTGTTGATGATGAACACATCACACGAGATGGTGGAGTGGAGGTCGAGTTCGACCAATCTATTTGTGTTATCCACTGTGATCAAAACCTAATAGAGGGTAAGTTAGGTTACATTGGAAAGATAAAAGAGATCATGCAAGTGGAATTCTCATCATTTCAATGTGTTATTTTTTGTTGCAAGTGGTGGGATACCTTCAACTGGAGAAATGTGAAGGAATACCGTGATAGTGGGCTAATATGTAGTAACTCTAAAATTTTTGTGGGTGGAAAGTAACAAGCCTTATGTTTTCCCAAAACATTGCAACCAAGTGTTTTTTACGGTGGTTAGTACTAAGACATGATCTAAGATATAAACATGTTTTTGAGAACAATAATGTTACAATGCCAAGCAAGGAAGATATTGAGGGTGGTGGAAATGAAGACTAATTTGTAAATGATTTTCTTGGACATTTATATTGTGAATGTGTTGCTTTATTAAGGGTCTATATAATGGACAATTATGTTTTTTTTTCTACATTTTATAATTATGCTCGTTATGAAAAGTTAACAACCATTTACAACCACCATATTGAAAATATATTAAATTGAGATATCACAAATTTGGTGGGTTCCAATAGTAAAGATTTATTTTAAATTATATTTTCTTTAACAAAAAATGAAGATATTAAAAAATATTCAAACCTTAAAAGTTTTATTGTTTGAAAAAATCTAAATTCACATAAATATATACTTACTTTGATGGAACTGCTAAGGACAATTCCAACAAAATAAATTTGTACAACATCTATGAGTTATGGAATCACACTTGTGGTGTTGGCATTACCAACCTTGATGGCATTCCCCACCTCAATTACTGCAACTATCATGGCCTTCAAATATTCCACTCCATCATTTAGTTTTATCATCATATAAACTTATATTAATCATTCTTTTTACATTCTCCTTTAAATAAGTGTCAATATAGGAAGGACATGGAAATTCTAAAAGAGTCATTTTCTAGAGCCTAGTCAGAATTAAGAAAATTTTTAATGATCAATACTTATCTAAACATATAGAAACCTTTGTATATTTTACTAATTCTTAAAATACTAATTATAAAATGTTGGGTGATATTATTTTTTAATAAAAGATTCATAAATTTTGTATTAGAGTAAACAATTGTGAAACCATTTCATCGAAAGTATATAGATAAAAATGTATTATTATTCTCTATAT
>JZKD02S2039467.1:188352-198414 GCA_000966675.3 Picea glauca | reverse complement strand
TATATATATATATTATGATGATGTCATATGTTTCCTTGGTAATATGTGTTGTGCAAGGTACATGAGGTTAGCCACACGATGTTAAATGTACATGACTAAATATTGAGTGACAAATGATAAAGGATAGGTGTATGAAGGTAATTCCCCATTCGTGTAGTGATAGGATCATCAATATGGGTGGAGGTACATTCCCACTGAGAATCTATTTCCTCTAGAGGAGGCTCAATCCCCCTTAAGGATGTTGTAGGCCCTGTTACACCTCAGATTCACTTCAGTGCACCCTATATTTTTTCATTGGATATGATCCATCATTTGAGCAGATCATGTATCATTGTATCGCGATGAACCAAAAGTGCAGTTATATTTTTACTCATGTATTATATTGGGCCATGTTTATATGTCTATGTATTAGTGAGGGGATCATGTGGTATCTATAAACCCCTTGTGGTTGGTCATGGCCCATCCTTTTAGTCCCCATTTCAATATATGTGTTTCTCTTATGGCTCTTGTTGACTGCCCCCTAGTGTTAGTAGCTCACCATCATGTTGTTCATTTATGATCTAGGTAGGTATTGAGCATCTTGAGGTGGATCTACTAGGACACATGATCTAAGGAAGATTCTAGTCTCTCTTACTTCTTTGTATGTAATGTAAAAGTGTTTCTCATGTTGTAAAGGTTGTTATTACCTATGTATAGCACACTTATCTTGTTCCTAAGCATGGACCCCCATAATATGTATTTTTCACACTTTGTCATTCTACTATTGGAGATGATTCTATAGATGCTCCATCAATTTCATGCTTCTTGAGAGATTTCATAGTTCTTGAGGCAGTACATGTATCCCAAGGCATCAATAATGTCCTTTGAGGCACATATGGGATATTTTCACTTGCATGGGTCACCTCTACACATGTCATATTGAGGATCCTCAAGCACTCTCATATTTGGTCATATTTTGAGATATTCTACACTTGATTTGAGGGTTGAACCCACCCATAATTTGGATGCCACTTTATCCATTGGGAGTTTTAAGACCCATTTTTTTTTTAACTTGGAGGGTCACTTCCACGCTTCATGGAGGTGTATTGACATGAGATATGGACATGTTCATGCCTCAAAGAAATATTTTGAGGGTTTATGAGAATTATTTGAGGATCCATCCACCTTTTAAGGCTTTTCTCACCCTTTTCATGAGGACTTTCCACACTTAGAGGCTATACATTGACACTTTTCATGTTTGGGAGACTTCCACACCATGTTTTTAGGTTTCCACTACACTCTTTTGATGGAAATTTGAGCTCCTTTACCAAGTCACCCTCCTTATTTATGGGACATCCCCTTCTTATGAGGTTTTATTGTGCATGTGGCATGTTTTACTTTTATTTGACTTAGTCTCCTTCATTGTGGATGAAAAGTCCCTTTTTGTAATTCTACTAGGCTAATTTTAGGGAGATAGAAAATAATAAAGAATGAGAAGGATGTAGAAACCTCATCTATAAATAAATGCTCTCCTATCACTCCAAATCATTGTTGTTGTTGGATATCGTTTGAGAAAACAAATTGTTGAAGATACACCTATTCGATATTTTGGTGTCAATTCTTGGATCTCTCTCTAATTTCTTAGTTATTTTCTTGGTGCATCAAAGATTTGTTGTGAATGTTCAAGACTTCTACTAGCTAGAAAGATCGATCCATTTGAACAATTCTTGACCACTTGGAAGGAAGACATCTATGGTTCCTATCTCTTCAATATTCCTTTGTAGGTTTGGTAAGTGATCAATCTCTTGTCTTGTCTTTTATTTGGTTCCTTGGCAAGAGTTTTAAGTATTTTTATTCAATCCATAATCGATCTTGTTGATGAATATTTTTTCCTTGAGGAATCCCTTCTTGTAGGGCATTGGTCCTCATAGCCTATTCTTGATTAGGTGATGGATTATTCTACCCCTAGGGTTCTAATCTCTTACCCCAATACTTAAGAAAGAAGTGACCAAATTTTAGAGGGTCATACTCCTTGACTCGATAATCCCTAATTGGAGAAAAGGCACTAGTCTTCTCTGAACAACCAACCAAAAACCCAAAATTCAAAATATTTTTATTTTTTTTATTTTGTTTAGAAGGAAAAATAATGTTGAAAAATCAAAGAAAAATATTAATTTAGATTTCTTTCATTGTCTAGTGCAAAGTTAACGGTTCATTTTATTTCCTAGACAAATTTATTCAAGGGTTTATGCTTAATTGTTGATCTCTAACCCTAAGAAGAAAAAATGACCCTATATAAAGGTGCTTCAAGGTTTTATCTAACATTTTGTGGGTTGATTTAAGGAATTTCTTATATCTAGAAATTAAATTGCAACAATAAAAATCATATTTGGTGAAACCCTAAGGCTAGGGTTTGGTGCTTCAAGGTGTATTATTACTCATACCTAGCTTCTATTTCATTCCTATATTGTTTATACAAGTTTATCTTACATATCTAGTGGTTAATTGGATCTCTAAAGTGATTATAATTGTTTATCATTTACTTAGAGATTTATTTGATGAATTCCATGTGCTAACTTGTAAAATCCTAGGGGAATTCACCATCTATTTTACAAGTGCTTACTTAGTTAATGATTATACATATTTAGAACTTGTTTCTAACACATCTTGGGCTGTTGTTGCATAGAATATATTTTGATTTAATGGAAACATCAATGACATATTTCTCTCTACTGCACAATCTCTTTCTTGGATGGTCCTTTTTGCTCTAAATATGGAATTTCTGCATTATTTATCATAAAAAAGATTTATGATTTCAAGGACAACCTTAAGCTTGTCCCTTATTAGCATTTATTCAATTTATAATCACAAGCACACATTGCACCATTGATTCATGCTAATTATATTCACTCTTTGTGCCCTAAAGTAGCTTAAAAGTGGTTTTAATCTCTTTTAAGTTTCATTTGTTGAGTGATAGATATAAATGCAAATCTGAAGTTTCTAATGTTGTTCATATTACATATCATATTTAGCACACACATCCACTAGGTCCCAACCCTCTGTTTCAAGTGGATATACTTGTAGTTATTGCCATCTTTTCTAACTGTTTATCTTTAAAGCGTTTAATCACTTATTGGAACCCTTGTGCATGATCTTGTTACATATATATTTCAGATTTATTAAAGTAAACCACAATCTTGCATGGTCACAATTCACTTAAAGAGGTCTACTTTTCATAAATAGGGATACCACCCTTGTCTTCTAGGAGCTGGCCTAAAGTGAAGGGGAAAGTGTATTGAGGTGATAATGGTGCACTTTCCATTTTGTTGCCCTAGTTAGCACATGTATTGGGACTTTTCACAAGGGTTCTAGTTCAAGAGGTAACTTTTTTGGAATTTTTGTTGGGGATAAAGTCCATATCCAGGTGTTTGTTGGGTTTATTATTGTATGTGTGTATTGAATAGATTGTTGTTAATTATAATATAAGTTGTCTCATCTAGTGACTCCACGTAAATAAAATATAATAAAGAGATGCACTGCAAAAAATAATTCCCATAAAGAAATATTAAAGACAAATGATAACTTGGGATTCAAATTGATTCAAAGCATAGGAAAGTTATTTACGAACTCAAATTATCATAATCCTCAAGGTATATTTGCGACTCCACATCTTTGGTATTTGTATGATTGGTACACAATTCTTTGATATTAATAAATCATCATCTTGCATTTTTCAAGTATGGCTTATAATGAAGGAAGGTTTTGGTAAGTTTTTTTTTATCTTATGTATTTTTTAGGTGTTTTAGTATATCCATGTAAGCTTCATTTGGAAGCATGGAATACTCATGTCCCAAAGTTTAATGGAAATACTTGGTTGGATTCAAAACATCTTTCATATTTTATGGATTATGTGCCAAAGACTAACATTGTCTATGGGAATGTCTTGATGAAATCATTTGCAAATCCAATACAAGGGAAATATGCAAGGGATTGGTATTGCAGTTTTAAGCCTAAAGAGATAAAATCATTCCCACATTTATAAAAAAGTTTCAAAAGCATTGGATCTATGGTTATGAAGAGGTTGAAGATGCTTGTTTTTTTTTTTTGATATACAAGATAAACCTAATGAAGGAATATGATGATAATCCATTAAGTGATTTTCTTGTAGAAATAGAGAAAAAAAAGAATGAATACTTTTTCTTGTGTGATTATATTGAAGTAAAATATGGTGACCCTTCTTCACTAAAGCTTGATGATTTTTTGCATGAAGAGGCTCATCTCTCTCCTCTTGGTGCATAATACTTTGGAGTTATCCTTTGGCGTTATCACCAACAAATTGCTCAAAAGGATGTACATGTGATCACCGAAGAATTCATCATTTTAATACACCAATTGACATACTCTTAGCATTAACATGCCATATTTATCAAAGAAAAAAATATGGAAAGTAGGTTTTTAAGAATCTGTGTGACCTGCCAAAACACATTCAGTGCCATTCACGCATGCCAGTGTGGGATAACAAAGAAAAGTATGTGTCATTCACGCACTTCAGTGTGACTGTTGTCGTTGAAACCCACATAGATCTTACATACAACACATTAATGAGGTTGTTTAGATCTCACATAACCTCATTTCAGGTGTACCTGAAGGAGTCAACTCTTCATCTCTAAGAATAGTTCCAAGATCACTCAAATGTTAGGTGATCCACCCCTATGAGGGATCCTCTTTCACACTTGGATCTAGACAAATAAATACTTGAAGAAATCCTATATAAGAAGGCCATGAGTATTTATTAAGAAGAAACAATCATTGTATTTCTATGTTGTTGGTTTGAGCTCAAAGAATCTTGTTTACTCTTAAGTCCATTCACACATTCATAACTAATATTTTATGATGTAGAAAACCTCTTTACTCTTGAGAGCTTGGGTGCATTTATTCACACTATTTTACTTTTTTTTTGAGAAAGAGAGAAGAAAAGGTTCTAGTGGGAGCACATTTGTGCTCATACTTCCCTCTCAGGTGTTATCAACTAAATACTTCTCCATTGGTAACCACTCTTGATCTTATTGTTTTTTTAGTTCTTTTGTTTTGTATTGTATGCATCTATTTCTTTATCTTTATTTATGTTATACATATTATTATGGTTCACTAACACTCCAACTCTACAACTGTGGTATTGATATTTCCTACATTAGCACTCAGGGGTTGTTATTTTCTCACACTTGTGAAAAATTAGCCTGAATAGATTGATGACTCCACGAAGGTCCCTAAGTCAAATTATCCCATTGTAGGCTCTAAGAGACCTTATTTTCACCTTTTTGTTTTTATAGGTTGATTAAGTGGCCTTCCTGAGCATTGAGTTTGAGTGTGTAGAACCCAATTCTCAAAAATCCCCTTCGAATTTTTTCTTGATGTTGAAGTTCGACATCAATGCGACTATCGAAGAAACAAAAGCATGGACCTGTTCATATCTGCATGGATTTTTCATCAGAAAAACGACAAAATAACGTGAATGTTGGGTCCAAACCTAGTGAATCCCCTTATTTGTTTTTTGTCTAAAAGTTAGGTGATAGGATTTATTTTTATGCACTTTGTAAAGCTGACAAATCATACATTGAGTCCATTCTTGCATAGTAAATTAGCTAAAATAGATACTAGGAAGATAAAAATAATCACAATCTTTTATATCTTGCCATTGAAGCATTTGCACTCTTAGATAGGTTTTCTTTATCAATCATTTTCAGGACTAGGAGACTTCTTGTATCACCAAAAGTATGCTCTTCACCTCACACTCTCTTGAGTGATCTTGGTGAACTAGAAATGGGTTTATAATCTTTCTCCATCTCCCTTGCACAACAAACATAGGACATAAATTAAAGTGATAAGTAAGCACCCCATAATGTGCACATATTTTCTTTAGTTTTCCATGTTTTTTCAATATCACACAAGTAACTAGGTGAGGCCAAAGTTATAAGGAACCTCATAGTTTGTTTTGAAAAATAAGAGCTAAAATTGTTGTAAGGACCTAAAATGTCCACATCATCACACAATTTAGGATTAAAAAAAAAATTCAAAACAAACACTTAGTAAGTAAAAGGATTTGAAAGGACGCCACATGTCCACATCTCTTACAATCCAAGTCTAGTTTTCCAATTTTGCAAGGATTTCACAAACACTTAGTGATTAATTAAAAGAAGTAAAGGACCCCACATGTCCACATCTTTTACAATATAAGTCTAGTTTTCCAATTTTGACAGGATTGCACAAACACTTAATGATTAATTGAAATAAGTAAAGAACCCTATTAGTCACCATTAATTTTTTTTTATGTGAAATCAAGATTTCAGGATCTAGCGAGACGATAAACTGGTTTGGGAAGCCTGATAAACTAGAAAAGAGGCTAAATATGGTAGGAAATAGTTAAATATGGAAAGATCTCTAAGATGATGGGGCCCGATGCGTCATGGATCGTGAACTCTCAAGATCAACGGTCGAGGATAATTTTGGGGGGATAAGTTGCGCAGGGGGTTAATTTTGGAGAGAAGACATGAAATTTAAACCGTGGTTTTCATTCAGAGCTACGTGGCACCACCAGGTTCATTTTTGGATGAAAAGCGGGTTGCCTCAAACCACTTTCTCATCCCCCTAAAAAGTGTAAAAGTATAAAAGGGCGGTCGGTCTTTTATTTTATTTTATTTTGAATGTTGGGTCGTTAAAGTCTTGGCACGACCACCATATTTCAAATGCAGCTCAACAATACACCAAATTCACGCCATTTCCAATTGTTTCAAGGTATTTTTCCTCACAACCATGGATCCTATCATAACCTCAGTAACATAACAAGATCCTGTGGTGAATAAAGAAGCCCTAATTGACTGAGATTCATCCATTTTTAATACAGAAATCACTATTTCTTCTATCTATGTGTCCAGAAGCAACATGTTCGATAAAGTAGGAAGGCGTATACCATTCCTTGAAGTAGTCCAGGCAACCATAGTCCCTTATACTATCGAAATCACTTTCACTTTTCCCAAATTTATAAGTTGGTGCGCCAAACAATATTCCCATGAAGAAAGAGTCGTTGTGAATAAATGAGGGTACGAGGTCATGTGTAGGGTAGAGAGTTTGTCAATTTGAGAGTCCTTTGGTATACCAGATTCTTTTCCACAATTTATGAACCTTTCAATGAAGAAAATCTAATTAGGGTATACAAATAATGTCCATCAGAGGTCTGAGATCTGTTTTTAGAGACAATTAACAAACCTAAAATTTGTTCAGTGCATCTGACTTTGTTGATGAATGTTAATATAATGGTCATTGAATTGCAATGGGTCTGCTCCCTATTAAGTCAAGTTTTAGGTCTAGACAATGAAAAATATGTAGTCGAATTCATGCTCAATTTTCTTTTGACCTTTTTTAAGTTAGATCTTGGTCTGTCTGTTCATATCAATTTTGATCAATTCATAGTTGATAATATCCATAAACAACTAGTGAATTTTCTCTCTCTAATACATTTCAAATACTACACCTATCTGTTGAAGATTTTCCTGGAAACCAACAAGAGAGAATTTCCCGAAGCAACATTTGTATCAACTGAATATAAAAGGATTACATTGCTCATCTTCATAAACACAGTCATGTCCAGGGTTTACAGTTCGATTTTCAATACCATCCTACCTAGAGTTTTGGATGACATGAGGAGATATGTACAGCCAAATCCAGAGAACGGAGTGGGGGATTGGGTACTATTCATGCACTCAACAATAATCTGGGTTTATGGTTGTCATGAATCCCCTTATCTATTGCCTATTTTTCTAACCCCTAGAATCTTTTCCCTTGAATTCATCAGGCATAGAATTATATCTAAGACAGAGAAATTCCTGAAGTTTCACAAAGCCTCCAACCTCTAGTTCCCTTTTATCATTGGCCCCTTCATTTTCAAAGCTAGATCATGTTTATGTCAAGTTCAGGAAAATCTCAAAGAGTTTGGTTTTGGACAACTACAGGGAAGAAGATATGATCCACACCAAATCATATCCAAGAGAATATTGATGAACAAATAGGCCCCTTATGAGCATGAACAAGTTGAGGGTTTTGATAAACTAGAAAATATAGAAGTATGTGTTGATATGGAAGCAATATTGCAACCAAAATCAAACACAACAAGTAGAGGCAACCCTGCAACAAAGTCAAATAAAACAAGATTCTTAGAAATTGATAGTCAAAGTTCCTAAGATAAGTGTTTACAACAAGAGAAGCAGTTCAGAGGCCCTGGGAATTAGTGATCAACAAAATTCCCCAAAGAATATGAAGATTACACAATCTTCAGAGATAGTATATTTAGAAGAGGAAGAGCCCAGAGAACAAGTAAATCTATATATGGTGGAAAGTGATACTAGCACTGGAGAGGTTGAAAAGGAAAGAAAACTCCAAAGTGAAGGTGGATCAAGAACCTTTACCAGCAATAAATACATCTTTGATAAAACATCTGAGGCAATTTATCAATCTAAAGAAGATTTGGCAAAAATGTATGTTGAGAAGGGAAACATAGCTCCGAGTGAGATGAGGGATTTAGTTTCTGAAGTGGAAAATATTTCTCAGCAAAAATATTCTCTGTTCACAGTAAGGTATGATGAAAAGAGAACCTTTAACATTACAGTTTCATATGAAGACAAAGTCTCTGAGATAAAGATAAGATATGAAAACATCAGTGCTCCAGACAAGGTCAAATTCCATAAGCATACTAGTGATATGTTGTATTCTGATTACTTGAGTTTAAGCTTGAAGAATTCAAAACTGTCATCTTATGCAATGAAATTGCAAGGATAGTTGAGGTAGGAAAAAGAATCTAGTAGAGCTTGGAAGACTCAGGTCAAGAGGTTGGAATCTGAAGGCCCCGAAGGGGTGAAATCATCATTGGATGAGAAATACAAATTAATTCAAAGCTTGAAGAGGAAATTGAAAATGTCTGCAACAAAGAATCCACAAACAACAAAATTGGTTACTCTAGAACAAGAAAAGGAAACACTTCGTCAAGAGACATTGGAATACAAGGCTAGAGTGTTTCATCTAGAACGAGAAAAGATGAAATGTTCATAAGAGCATACATAATTGCTAAACAAGGCTGTAGTTGTAGCTCCTGATGCAGAAGCTGGGTCAAACACTGAAAGACTTGTCCAGGATATGCCACAAGTTATCCTGAAAGAAGGAGAAATCAAAGGGCTAAAAGATAGCATAGAGAAATTGAAGAAGGAGATACAAGAAAAGGATGAAATAATGGCTCAAGTTCAAAAGGAGAATGAAGTATTGGAAGAAAGAATAGATAAATTGAAGTGAGATTAAGAGACAAAGGCCTGTTGCAGTGGAAAAATCATATCATATGGGACTCTATAGCTGTCGGAACTGCCAATTTCAGAGTATATTTGAATTTAATTAATGATAAATACAACATAGCCATCACAGCTAGAAGCATATGAACTGTTGTGAATGAGACTTTAGCATAGAAACCATAAGAATGGGCCCAAAATGTCATAAATCTACTCAAATCCATTCCTACTGTAGACCTTTAGACTATTGGGGTTAAATACATAACTACATTGATCATCTCGGCTAGGAGGGTTATTGCTAAACATAACCTATTGAAATCAGTCCAAACCAAGGCAACACAGATGGAATAGAGTATACATGAGTTCAAGGATTTGTTCGAAGAATTATTTATCAAAGGACTTCCACCTTTTTGGGTTGGAAAGGGAAAATTCTATGATCAGGAAGAATACAATGCTCATCTGACTCAGTGCAGAATGAATCACTCAAAGTTCAAAACCCTGGAGGAAAACCTGAAAAGAGATAGTTTAGTGGAGCATCTGATTATAGACTTTGAAATTTTGAATCAGTTCAAAGCAGTCAAACTTGGATTAACAGTCATGTCATATGATTCTTGCATTGACCTGGAGATTTTGATAAAGGAAATGTGTTCAAGGATAAATTCGTGAGTGCGGACACAGACCAATCTCCTCAGATCCACCTGGATCTGGAACAAACCGTGACAGAATACTACTCTTTCCCTAGTTCTAAAGTATTGAA